>CATIWM010130039.1:0-15815 GCA_949671775.1 Mallotus repandus | reverse complement strand
TGTCAGGCCTATAGTCAGCAAAAATTCATATATATAATAATGATCCAATCTAGTGATGTAGGTAGTGACTGCAAATATTGGTCTCTCATCAAGTCCTATGCATATCGACAAAGTCTGAGGAACTCTCTGGTGTACCTCTACTGACCTATCACCTCTAGAAATATTTGTCAGTCGGAGTCTATAACTCATCCGCATAGGCTCTGGGCAAGTAAACGTTGTCATATGAGGTTGAATGACCTGAACAAACCAATCTAGTGCTGACCCCTCAACTGATAGCTCAATGATCAGTATCCTCTGATAGTTTGTATGAGTAGTCTGAGTCCTCGACTAAAATCCAATGGATCTGACATCCCATCAAATGATATCCTGCCAACCCTAGCATAAAACAATGCTACCTTTAGGTCTAACATACCCTACTGAAGTGGAGGCTGCATAGCTGGTATGGCCTAGGGCATAACTGTTGCACCCTACTGAACTCCAGGTGCAAAGGCAGCTTCAATAAATTTTTATTCTACTGGTTCCTCATCCTGCAGCTCTCTCTGCCTACGGCGACCTGCCACTCTTCCGCGTCTACCTCTACCTCTACCCCTTCGCCTAACTGGCGGCTCAAGGTCTTGAGCCTCATCTTGATAAGACTCACCATCATCAGCCTCATCGACTGGTGGAGCAACTCATGCTCGCCTCATTCTGAAAAAAATAAAAACAAGCAAAAGCTCAAACAACAACTGACACCCTAATGGTTACGTGAAAAACTAAAAGCAATAAAGACATTTCAAAGACGTAGTAGAACCTAATCATTGTAGTAGTTTCAAAGAAAACTCAATTCTAGCAACCTAGGTCCACAATACTAAACCTAGGCTCTGATACCAACTTTGTCACGATCCAAACCCGAGAGTCATGACCGGCGCTAGGGAACGGGAATTCACTCGAATCCAAAACCCGTAGCAAGCCTTAAACACAAATTAAACATCAAACAACATATAAAAAATACCTCCAAATTAAAACTTTAATAATATAAAGAAAACTCCATATCATATCATAATAAAATATTCTCAAATAATTATTCAAATACAAAATCTCAATCTAAAACAACATCACATACTACCACAAGATGTACTACTACTGCAATGTCTAATAAAATACAAGAAAAGTGAAAGTTTAAAATTTAAATAAATCGGCCGGTGAAGAAAGAGTCCGATGAAGAGTACTACTACTAAAGGTCTGACAAGAAGAATCTTGAAAAATAATTGAGGGGGTCATACCTCACTGAATGAATCATTATTATATATATGCATGTAACATAATACGCGTACACACAAGCATCAATAATAATATTCATATTTTTATATTTATATAAATATACATACAATCCACACAGATGCTTGAAAATATTTTTCATAATTTATTTTGTTGGAGGATCGGAGCAGAACCCTAAAAAGTTTGCATCATCAAATCACATATTCCTTACTTGCCATCATGCTCACTTACATACCAAAATATTTCTCTTTTCCAAATTGACAGTGGACTAGCCCCGAGACACTGAGTCAATCGAACTTCCGCAGTCTCACTGCCGGCATGACTGGCCCCAAGACACTAAGTCAACTGAGCTACAGTAGTCATGCTTCTCAACCATAATTCTCAGTATATCATCTAATCATCAATCAATAAATCTATTAAGAAAAGTGTTAAGTCAATAATGGGAAAGGATATTCCATTTTCCTTTTTATCCTTAAACTTTACTAAATTACAATATTTGCCACTAACTTTGTTTATCTATAAATAGAAGCTTAAAGGAAGCATTTTGGGAGTCTAGTCACACAAAAAATTCTCTCAAATAATACTAAAAAATATATATGAAAATCTCTACCCAAAAACCACATAAAAAAGCCAAAAGAAAAATAGAAAAAAAGAGAGGAAATAATACCAAAACTAAAAAAGCCTTCCTAGTCCTAAATTCCTCTCTTTTCTTTTCAATTTCTCATCCAAAATCTCATTCATACACCCCAAAAACCTTAACCAGTCTCCAACAACTATACTATTCTTCAATCAAACCAAAATCTACATTAAAACAAACTCACTTAAACTGTCAAGCCTCTCAACCTTTTATCTTCAATCAAGACTTGTTTTTATGAGTTTCTTAGATTATGAGCCTAAAAACTTTTAGAAACATCATTCTCATTAAATTTTTATCTTAGTTGTAAGGTTTGGTGCTTTAATTTTGTGTTTTTGATTCAAAAAGTTAAAAATTCAAGCAGGCTTGTGATGAATGGCCAGTTTTGGCTGATGAACAGTTGGACCAGCCATCCATCACCTTTAGCGAGTTGTTGTGGCCACTCAGACCTGCTATTAAAGGCCAAAACTAGCCCTTAAGGCTCTAAAACCAGCCAACTCTTCATCCTCGTTCTACGTGCTTATATATATATATACACACACATGCATACACACTCACACCATATATATACACACACTATTAAATAAATACTTTATTATTATTATTATTATTATTATTATTATTATTTAATTAATAAATTTTTTAAAAATAATAAAAGTGTTATTTATTAATATAACAATTTAATATTGTAAAGTTAATACAATTACAATTTATTATAATTTTTACAAGGGAAAAGTTGTAAATACCCACCCTGAAGTTTTACCGTAAGTGCAAATATGCCATTAATATTTTTTAGGGTTTTAATACACCCTTAACGTTTTAAAAATGAAGCAGATAACCCCTTACATAAAAACTCATTTATTTTGAACGTTAACTTTTATCTATGTGGCAGCTGGGACCCTATGTAGCAGCTGGGACCCATAACTGGTGAGTTATTTTGCCTACATGGACTATGGGTCCCACTCTGAAACCCCACTGCAACAAAAAAAAAATCAAATTTCCAAATAAAAACATGAAATCCCTAAATCTAAACAACCCATAAAACGTGAAATCCCTAAATTATTAGAACCTCACTCAAACAACTAAATTTTAATTTGTCATTCACATGTTAGTAGTTGTTCATTTAACAGATTATTGTTAGAAGCAGCGTTACAAATGATGAGTTGAAAGGAGAACAAAAAACAAACAAAAAAGAGTAGCATAGGCCAAGAATAGTGAAGAAACCTTCCTTTGAAAGTGCATAAACGGTAGCCTCACCAAGACCAAACGTAGCTTGCAGCAGCAATGAGTACAAATAAAAAAAAGGATACGATATCTCAATTTAATTTTGATTGATTATGTAGTAGTGTTGACGCTAGCGGGACCGTTTTGGATCACTGACCCTTTTTCCTTATTATGGAAAAATAGAGGGTAGTGAGGGGAGTACTGAAAAGAGATTAGGGATGGCATAAATGCACTTATAACCCTCCACTCAAGCAAGAAAAAAAGGGAGTCACCACTCAGTATCAGCCGAGAAATTATCTATTTTACGGACTTAGGCAAACTCGGATCCCTTGCTGGGAACCGTATTCACCTAATGGATAAAGCATTGGGTTCTCTCTATACTGCCCAAATGTTGAGCATCAGTGCTTCCAAGAACTATGTGCTATATTATACATTAACTTCTACATGCAAATGCAAACATAATATATACACACAAGCACCAAACAATATGATAAAATGATGCATGGACATGGCAAAATGACATAATAATAGAATGATGCATGATCTTTGTAAAATCTAAATTATCATACATAACATAGCACACATAATGTAAACAAGGAATATTTACATAATAGCATGCAAACATGGTATGGAATTATAAACATGGAAGAATGTAAACATGGTAGATCCACATGTCATGGCAATATCATACAAGCATGACAGAATACATGATAACATATTATAAACATGCAAATAAATAAAATATAAATAAAGCAATAAAAGTGAAACAACTAATCCATGGCATGGCAACTATGGCAAAGTTATGATATGAATGAACATGCTTATGCTAAATAAATAAAAGCAACAAAAGTAATTAATTAAAACAAATTAAAGAGAAGGAAGTTGAGAATAGCTAAAGGGAGTTAAGAATAGCTACCACATTTCGCGAATATCCTCTCTATAATTGCTCTATATTCTGAGTTTCGGAGCAATAAAATATTTTATTTAAAAAAGAAAGAAACCAAGAAAATTAACTTTAAAAATAATAAAATGCTTAAAAGATGAATTTTAGCTTTAAAAAGAAATCTAAATTAATATCTTTGAAAATCTAAATCGAAAAGCAACTTGAAAATCAAAATAAAAGAAAATGAAAAAAGGATTTCAACTTATAAATCATTTAGAAAAAACTTTTAAAATAACATTTTATTACTTATGTGAACCATTAATTCATAACATGAGATTCTATCAAGTTAGGCATCAAAATGTGAATTTTGTACCTTGGATGAACATTCCCACACCATGAATTATTGACCACATAATCAAATTTGAAAAACTAATAAATAAAGGAAATTGCGATCCATATCCTTGCATTTGGATGGTATTTTTGTGATCAATAAAAATAACATCATAAATATCACATAAAAGCATAATATTTATTAACAAAATGATAAAGTATGAAAATGAAACCAAAATATGAAAAATATTTTATTAAAATGCTTAATTTTTATTAAAGAAGATATAAAATTTCATATTTAAATAAAAAGTGAGAAAATGAAAAAGGATTTATTTATTGAAAAGGAGTTGAAAAATCAGTCCAAAAGTACCATTTTATTAACAAAAGATTAACTACCTAACAAGAGAATAAAAATAGTTTGGTTTATTTTTGGTTTCTGACAACAAATAAAATGCAAATTAAACATTGTAAGGCAATTTGATATAATAAAGCCAAATCAAGCATAAACAATGTTAAAAAAAAGACAAGTAATAATAAAATTACAAATTAAAGCTGATAAATACAGAACAAGGAGTAGCAATAGAGATTACAAATAATAAAATGCAAAAACAACAAAAGACTAAATAAAACATAAAAATGAAAAGAAATGAGAGTTAAATATAGAGATTGAGATGATAATTTGTAATATAACAACATAAATCATAAATTGATAATCAAAATAACAAATGAAAATAAAAGTTATAAAGAAGTTAGTTGAAGTTAGTAGCTTGAGATTAAGATCTTGAGATTAACAAGAGGTATATATAATGCAATGGATGATTATAATGCAATAGGCAATGCTAATGCAACGCATGCTTGCATAAGCATTAAATAAATCTAGAGTGCATGTCAAGTATGTGTATGATACAAGTCGTGAAGCATGCAAAGTGATGCAAATTTGGGAAGCATGCAAGTCGGGAAGCATGTAACTATGCATCTATACAATATAAAAATGAGCATACGTATGATAATAATATGCACCAAGCAAGTGATAGGCACATGAATGCATGAAAATGCAATAATGCAAAAGAAATTGAGAGAGAATATATATAAGAGTAGAGAAAAGGTTAGTAGAGACAAGAAAATAGTATTAGATGTGAAATAGGCATAAAATGACAAGAAGTAAGACTTTCATAAGGTTAGAAACATTAAATAAGAACAAAATAGTATTTAAAAGCTATACTTCATATATGAACTCTAAATTAACACAAAATGGACTCAATCAAAGTATGGAATATGAAAATAAAGACTCTTAAGACTCTTAAATTCAAATAAAAACACGCAAATGAAGTACTTATTTCCAAGATGATGACAATAATCATTAAGAGCACAAGCTAGGTACATCAATGTTCACAAGCTAATAAAAAGGTCATAAAATGCACAAATAATTATCTATAATGAAAAAAACATAATCAAAATGACCAAAAATGAAAAAAAAAAACCCTAAATTAAGACACAAATTAGGAAAATGATTTCACAGCAATAATAAATTAACAATCAAAGCCCAATGAAGCATAATCAAGCACAATCAAGAAACATATGTGCACAATACACACTAATCAAGGTTTAAAACATGTATTCGCACAAAAATTAATCACAATTAAAATTAACAAAAAATTCAATTAAAATTTACACAAACATCAACAAACACAATCACAATCACCAAACCCAAATATGAGCAAGGATCACACTTGAACGCATTCAAAGAAGAGTTTTAAGAAATAAAATGAAAATCAATATAAAATCATTTAAAAATAGAAAAATAAAATCAAATGCTTTAATTCCATCATCCTAGGTTGTTAGGGAAGGATTAGAATCATACTCAAGCAAGTGTGAACCCTTAAAAACCATCATCGGAGTCATCTGAAATGTAGAGGAGTGGATGGATGGACTTGGGGCTTGAATGACCAGTTTTAGAGGCCACAAAAGCCAGTTTGAGAAGACCAATGGCAGGTTTTGGCCTATGTGCCATGAATAGCTAGTTTGGCTGTTCATTAACCAAAACATGTTGTTCATGTATGAATAGTGTGATTTTGCACTCCTTTGCCTTTAAAACTTGATTTTAATACCCCAAACCTCATAAATAAAAGGAGAATCAATGAATATGATGTTCTTGAAAGTGTTTATCCTTAGAAATTAGGCAATAACTCACCAAGAAACACCAATTATTAAAGATAAATGAGATTGAAACTCAAAGGGTAAAACATGCTTTTAGTGAGTTTAAGTGAGAATTTGGTTTTGATTTATATGAAATTGATTTGCTGGAACTATGTTTTGAATTTTGGTGATTTATTTTGGTATTTGAAGAGGGATTTAAGAAGAAAATAGAGAGAAATTAGGTCTAGAAGAATTTTGGCATAGTTTCCCCTTAATTTCCCAATTTTTCCTTAATTTCTAAAGGCTTTTTGGAGAGAATTATTTTGTATCTTTTTGGGTTTTTGTGCTGGATTTTCTTTATATGGAAGTGGTTCTAAAAACCTCTAAAAAACCCCCAAAAGTATCCTAAAGCTTTCCTCAAAGCTTTTAGTTATAGGCAAACATGTGTGATGGCATTTATTGTAAATATCCTTGAATATTCAAGGTTATCAGGTCATAGTGTATACTCCTCTTCTAATAAGTTAACACTTCTCTTAGTATATTCCAAATTTGGAATATTCATTACTTGGAAAGCACATTTTTTGACAAGTGTCCCTTTTTGGGTAAGGACAAAGAAAGGTAGACAATTGTATGGCCCGGTCTGACCGCTAGAGGTTAAAATTTGACCTTTTGCCAAATGGGATCCACTGACACACTGGAATTTTAGAAGACGGATTTAGACTAAAATTCAACTATAGGAGCTCTATTTGACCACTAAAAAGTCTCGTTGACCAAAGTTTGACTTTTATTCTCAGGGCTTCCAGAGGTTAAATTGAAGCTTCATGAATCAAAACTAGGTTAAAAACCACAGAATACAGACTATAAACAGGCCTTACATAGGACTGTATTTATTAATTTAGAAGACATGACTCAGGTGAACTTCTCTCTGATTATTCTTCTCAAACCTCTTTCTCAATACCAAAATGGTTGGGTTAAGGTTTGATCGGGGTTTGGTTATTGAAACAGTGTAATTGGTGATCGGGTAAGGTTTTAGTGGTTCAGTGGATTTTGAAATCATTTGAATTTCAATTCTCTTCATCAAAATTATTGTCTGATGAGACATTTTTACTTTTTCATTATCGGTTATCAGGGTTTTGAAAAATGACCCAACAAGCAGGCAGAAGAAAATGTTGGCCTGGATGAATATGAAAGTGGAATGGACAAGAAACTTACACCAGTAATAATGCAAAAGGGTTTGGCATGTTCGTTTTGAAGAAAGGAACAACAAGGATAGTGATGAGAGGTTCGACCAAACATTTCATAGAAAAACAAGTGGAAATATGAGGCTATCAAAGAGATTGTCCAAAACACACCCCTTCTCCAGAATTCCATTGACTAAATGAAATGCAGAGTCACTCCCATTCCCTTCACCATTTTCCTTATTAAAATCATCCTCCTTCCTACAACACTAAACAAAAAAAAAGAAAAAAAATCATCCACAGCCGCATCAGTAGCGGTATTATTTCTGAAGCGGATATTCAACATACACATGACAGGTGCCATATAGACAAAGTTAACGTTCAAAACAAATGGGTTTCTATGTAGGGGGTTATCTACTTCATTTTTGAAATGTTAATGATGTATTAAAATCCTAAAAAATATTAATGACATAACTACACTTAGGGTAAAACTTCAGAGAGGTATTTGCACCTTTTCCCTTTTTACAATTAATATTTTTCTCAACTCTAAAACTAATTTTGTATAAAAATATTATGGTCATAATTAATCATAATATAATAAGAAATTATTAGTTATTTTCTTAATAAAAATTTAAAAATAAAAAAAAAAGGTTCTACATTTTCTTATAACAATCTAATATTGCTACTTCATTAAAGCATGACACACAGTTTATTCAATATTTTTAATATTAATACTTTTATTTATTTTTAAAATTTTAGGTGATAATTAAATGATAAAAATTATTTAATTTAATATTAACTCTTTTTATTAAATTTTAATAAAAATATTTAAAAATGATAATTATACTACTTTTCTTCTATAACAGAAATTCTATTTTTAAATAAGTTATATGCTCTAATTTTTAAAATATGATTATAAATACATGATAAAAAATATTTTAATTAGTTAAATGTTAATTATTTACTTAATAGAATTTAATTTAATAGATTTTTAAAAATAATAAGAGTTTTATTTTATTTATATGGCAATTTAACTTTTTTTAATCTTGATAAAGTTAGATTATGATATAGTGATTTATTACAATTTTAATAAATTTTTTTTTGAATAATTATTCAACACTCTCTTGACATTTTTATCTATATAATAATTTAATTTTACAAATTTGATAAAATTATTATATAAAAATTTATTACATTCTTTATAAAATTTCTATTTAAACAATTAGACGACAATGTTTCCATATTTTTTATGTTAATACTTTTCATAATTAATTATTTTATAAAATTTGTTAATTTTGATTTCAATTATTTACTTATTAAATTAAATTTTATAAGAATTATAAAATAATATGATCTAATATATTTTATATTGGATAAAATATGAGTAGACCTAATTAAAATAAAAAATATTTTAAATAAAATTACAACTAAAATTCTAATCAATTTTTTTTATTAGAGATAAAATATAAGTTAACAATTAAAATAGGAAACTTACTTTCAACTAAATTATAATTACCTTTTAATTAATTTAATTTTTATTAGAGATAAAATAGAAGTTAATCTAATAAGAATATGAAATATACTTTTAACTAAATTATAACTAGTCATTAATCCGCACTTTGCACAAGCTAAAAATAATATATATTATAAAAATATTTTCAAATAAATAATTTAATAAAATTAATAAGTTAAAAACTACAAATTAATCAAATATGAAAAATGAAATATAAACGTGAGATCTTAACAAGTTGTAATAATTTTATTTGATTATTTTTTTTATTAAGAGTACAAGTATATATTTTTTTAAATATTCATAGTAATAATAATAATTTAATAAATAAAATAAGAAATAGAAAACAGTTGAGAAGTTTGTAAACAATCAATTTCGAAATGACTAAAGTGTGGATGTGACAAAAGATCCAATAATGATAAATAGGTCGATAGATCTTGATTTTAAATCTAAGGACTTAATTGTAACTCTTTTAAGGACCTAATTGTAACATTTTAATTATGATCGGAATTATATATTTCCGATCGGAAATACACAATTTTGGTCGGAAGTGCACACCTCCGATCGATTCTGTTCCTGATTTTCAAGTTTTAATTAAAAATATATTTTGTTAAATTTTGATTGGTTGAAAAAATATAAAATAAAAAATAAGATAAATACTCTTTTTTTTATTTGATAAAAATGGTTATAATTACACATTATCACCCTTTTTTTATTAGATAATTTTAATATTTTATCTCATGTGATTTTGATAATCATAGAAGATGAGTCTTTTGTTATAAAAAACTATAGATTTTTACGTGGAAGAGGTTTTCATTTTCTTTCATCTACATTTTTTTTTTTAAGAAAAGGTCCTTTTGAGAAGTAGTCAAGCCTGAAAATCATAATCAATCTGCAAACTTTTTATTTCAACGGTGAATCAAATCAACTCTCAGGAGAATCAATACTACATCCACTTTCTTTATCCTCTTCTTTGCTTTTTTTTTTATTTGTTTTATTCATTTTTTATTTTATTTAACTTGAATCTGATTTTTTTCTTTTTTTTTTCTTTTCATTATCTGATGATGCCATGAATAGAAGGAGAATCTTAACATGAAGGGATGTATGTTGAACTAGAATCAAACCCATGAAAATCTATGGAGTGGTATGGATTAAATTGTGTTTTAATCCCACATAGTTTTTAGGTTTGTATTTATTTTGTTAGTTTGTTATTTATTTTATATTTTGGGTTGTATTTTTATTTAGTTTAATTCCTACGTAGGGCTTGTAATAGCCCCGATAGTAGCAAAATAATGGAACATTTATTTTTCTGCCTTTTAAAATTAATTACTAAATTATATAAATTGAATTAGGTTTAGAAACATTGTATGTATGTTTTATTATATTTATTATTTGGACTTTTATTTTATTTTTTTAGGGTTCTTTATATAAATAGACAAAAAGTAAAAGAATCTTTCAAAAAAACGTTGATGAAAAAAACTTTTGGAAATATTTTTATAAAATTAATTTTTTCAAAACTAGAGCTCTCTCTCTCCCTCACTCTCTCTTTCTCTCGTTCACTCTCGTTCCAATGTCATCCTCATCATCTTCTTCTCCATGGCAGTGGACCAAACTACAAGACTTATCCGGTTCTGTCACTCAGCACAATCCTGAGAAGAGCTCCACCAGATCATATTGGGGTAGTTCGATACTTCCATTGTGATCACATATTACATATCAAATAATTAGGAAGGGTTGGCTATAATATCTTAGAGAGAGCCGTCATTTGTAGATCCAAATACAAAAGCTCATGCTGACCAGAGTTTCACTATTGCAAAAGCTTTGTAAAGGTGAGATTATCTGGTTGAATACTAATGCTGTTCCATTATTTCTATTTCTTACGACAGTTACATGGCAATAAACACAACTGAAAACCTGACAGTGAAGATCGAGGGACTTTCAGGAGGGACCTCATGCAAACGAGTCATGAATGATGCCATCCACAAATCTTAATTTACTTGTGAACAATGCTGGAATAAATATTATAACCATTGGTTGTAACTTATTTTTAAAGCATTCTTTCAGGACAGAGAGAGACATATGTGGGCCATTTTTTAGGGTCTCTCTTTGGCTTGGGATCTCAGTTTAGGAAGGTTCTGTTGGAAACGGATAGTAAAAGTGCGTTAAATTTGATTCAATAGACAAACAACAAGTTCCACATGCATGCACAGTTGGTGAGTGCAGTTCATGAGCTTCTACTTCGACCTTGGAATGTGAGACTGGACCAATTCTGCGTTGATGTCCAAATTCTTTGTTTATGTGCACATATAACTTTGTTTTTGTGTTTGCATTTTGAGGCAGGGAACTTCTGTACCTTAACAATTGAAAACTCATGTAGTCTTAAATGCAATTATGTTCCACAATTCAACTTCAGCTAATCTTAGTGCAACTAATTAGTTGTAATTGGTTGGACCTTTTTCGTTTTACATTTAATTGTTCGTTTATTTTCATTTTTAAGTGACCAATTTTGGTATGCTCTTACCAATTGACAAAGAACAAAAAGCAGTGCAAAACTGTTAACTCTAATCAACCACACACTCGACCATAAAAAACATTATAGTTGATATTTATATTTTGTGTTAAACTACTTTATTATATTTTATTATGAAAAATATTATATGTTAATAATTTTTATTTTTTTAAATGAAAACAACCAAAAAAATTAAAACGACTAAAAATTAAAAAACAACAATTGAAACAATAAAAAAATAGCAAAAATCAACAAAATTTTATATTGTTGATTGTTGTTGATTTTTGTTAATAATTTTTATTTTTTTAAATGAAAACAAAAAAAAAACTGAAACAACTAAAAATTAAAAAACAACAACTGAAACAATAAAAACAGCAAAAATCAACAAAATTTTATATTGTTGATTGTTGTTGATTTTTGTTGATTGTCAGTTACTGATTGTTGTTTATTTTTATTTATTTTTAAATTATTTTTTCATTATTAATAATACAATTAAGGCCATAAATAAATTTCTTACTTTTATTAGTGTTAATAATAAAAATAATAATTTTTTGATTTTTTATTGTTATTTTTTATTTTTAACAAAAATCAACAAACATAAACAATAAAAAATTGCATTTGCTGATTTTTGTTATTTTTTAGTTATTTCATTATTAATAATAAAATTAAGACATAAATAAAATTTTTACTTTGATCAGTATTAATAATAAAAAATAATGATTTTTTTTATATATTTCATAATTTTTTTGTTGTTTTTTTTTTGTTATTATTTATTTTTAACAAAAGTTAACAAAAATAACAAACGGAAACAATAAAAACATCTGAAAACAACAAAATCAACAAAAATAAACAAAAAATTGCAGTTGTTGATTTTTGTTGTTATTTGTTGTTTTTGCGGTTTTTTCATTATTAATAAATAAAAATAAGACCATAATTTTTATTTTTAATTTTATTAGTATTAATAATAAAAAATTATTATTATTTTAATACCATTATTATTTTTGTTACCTTGCTCGTAAGTTACTTGTGTAGTGGCGACACTTACCTTGACCTTGTTTCCCTCTCAAATTTCACCTCTCTTGATACAAATTTGCATATTTGAAAAGAAGAAACAATTCAAATTAAGTAGAACACATACAAATGATATAGTGTTTATACAAATAAGAATAAGAGTAGTTGTTGTTCTCACTGTTCTTGAACTTCTTCAGCCATATAACTTGTGCATTTCTTGAGCCATGACTTTGCTCTTAATAAGTAGCTGCATGTTGGATTGGTATATACGGGTGACTATTAATTTATTTTGCCTTTTGGTATAAAATTTAAACCATCGTGTGCTTACCAAACATTGTTTCTTGTTTTAAAAAAATTATCTTAAAAAATAGGGGTTCTCACAACTAATAGTGCACCCCACCTAGAGAGGAAAATGAAATGATCCCTTGTCAAATGACAAACTGTAATAAAGGTAAAAACCAAAATAACCAAATGCTGCAAAGTAACCAAATAACCTAATGTTGCATGCTCCATGCTAATTAACAACTTCAAAATTGTAGTAAAAACAAAAGGGTTAAGCTCATGACCTTCTCTATATGACTAGTAAACAACTCAACTACTTTACATAGACCTGAATGAGAGTAACAAATGATACATTGTTTCTCTCATGCAGTTCATCAAATAGTTTTCTTGTATAAATAATGTGTCTGATTTAACATACAAATCAAGAAGAATTTTATGATCAAACAAGTTTAAGCAATTTCCCTTCTTTAAAATCTAAGAATGAAGAGTCTTCCCTGTGACACAGTTAACTATGATGATACAAACTTGAAGCATAGCACCATAGGCATAAAGATCAAATAGTGGAGGAGAATTGCATTGAAAATGGGTGATTTGAGCTGCTTCCATTGAGAAATCTCATCATAAAAAAATACCTATTTGTTGATTTTGCTTGATTTTGTTTGACGACAATCTAATCATGCATGCTTACACAATGAAGGTACCAGAAACAATATCATTACCAGAGCAAACAGAGGCTTCTAGATCGAACCAGTTCCCAATCCAGAGTTCCCATCAGCATCTAGACCAATATGCTAATAAATGTGACGAAGATGGTATATGTGACTGATCTTCGCTACTACTTCAACCTAAAAACCAATCATGTACCATCTTCTACATTTTCTTGCTTAATTAATTGTATAGCAAAAGTGCCTTTAACCGTCACTGCACCGAACGAAAATAAGGAGAAGTGTGCTAGAAAGCTAAAACTGAAAAGAAAAAAAGGAAGAAAACTAACAACGAAAATCGGAAAAACAAAATTGAAAAAAAAATGAGTCAGGTCACGAATGAAATAAAACTGGTCAAAGGGACTATGAAATGAAATTTTCTCTTTTTTTTATTGTTTTGGGCTCTTCAGCCTCTATTTGTGTTAACTCATAAAGTAGGCCTATAAAATTGGTTTAGGTTTAATTAATACTTAAAATGAATTTAGGCCCATTTAGATTAATTTAGATATAGGTCCATTTTTATAAGGGATTTTAACTTAAATACCCAAAAAAAAGCCCCCATTCACCAAAATGCACTCACTTTCATAAATTACTAAAATACCAGCTAAAATCAAAAATAATTACCTCCGTGTCTTCTCTCCTTATTATAAATGACGCAAAAAAAATCCCAGGCTCCACTTCTTATTTCTTCTCCCTCCCACTTATCTTCACCTTCCTCTGCCTCTGTCACCATCAATTTTTTCTTTTCTTTTTGCCTATTTTTGTGCTTTAAGATCTCAATCTTCTATTCAGTGTGTTTCCAATTATCATTATTGTTTGTTATGTTTCCATAATTCAGATCTTTCCTCACGCAGAAGCCAAAGGGAACGTGATCATGAAACAAGTCAGGCTAAAAATTCCAGTAAGGGTGATAAAGGCAAAGACGACGGACTTGACCCCAAAGCAACGTCGTGAAAGGTATTCATTTTATTCCTTTCCTTCAATATTTTTTTTGGGTAAAAGTTTTTTATCTTTAGGTTAATTTGGATTTGGGTATTGAGCTAGCTCTGGTTTAATTTATTCTTTTAGGATAATTTTTTTTTTATTTGTTTTCTTGGGTCAATTTGGATTTGTATCTGTTGTTACATTTGATCCTGTGAATAATGGCATTGGGTAGGGTATTGTTTGACAAAGTGAAGAAAATAAGGTTATTGTCAGATTGGTGGGTTAATTCAATTCTTTTTAACCCTATGCTGTAATGCAATCTTTATTGATGCTATTTTAAATTGTTAGTTTATCGTATAATATGAAGCCTTAGAAAGAGGAGTGAAAGCCTAATTCAGATGAATTGTTTGTTAAGCAAAGAGTAGATTGTCCATTAGCGGATTGATTCATGATTCAATTAGTGTTCGACAACCACCTGGTGGTTTGGCTGCAAGATTTGGACACGCTCTCCGGCTTGCAAAACTACCGATCAACGTCATTAAAATTATACTGCAGCCTGTATCAGAATTTTTATTCTATTTTTATATTTGTTGAATGTTTGAAAAAAAAAAAACCATAAGAATAAAAAGTAAAAAAAATTCTATATTATTCTCTTGCTACACATCGCCTGAATGGATATTTATCATTATCTTTTTATTTATTTATTTATTTTTACAAGAGATATGATGTTGTCGACATTTGTACTTGACATAAACTCATGGGACGATATTAGATGATGAAGACATTAAAACACATCCATAAAAATGCCAATTTAGTTAGCTTACTCTATATATGTTTGGTACTTCATCACAAATCAGTGGTTGTTCTTTTTTTTTTTTTTTTTTTTTGGTTGAATTGTTCCTTCTTACTCCACAGATTCAGTCAATTTATTTAACTAAAATAGACAGCGGCTAGCTTTTGGTGGTTGGTGATGATTCATGTACGTTAAACATTGCTTTTGGTGATTATATGTTTAGTTTGTTTTGTTTTTAGGAATTTAAAATAAATCCCCTCCATGTTTAGTCCCTTTTTAGGTTGTCAATTTTGTATATATTTTTTACAATTTAGTATACTTTAAGTATATTTTATGTTTCCGATACATTGTATACTTAATAATAATAAATTTTCCAATAAATTTTTTTATATCAAAAAACATTTATCCTCAATAATTTAGTTAATTTTTTATATAATATA
>CATIWM010130033.1:0-10382 GCA_949671775.1 Mallotus repandus | reverse complement strand
TGATGTTAATTTGCATTAATGTAGATTATTTTGATGGTAATCATTGCAGGTTGCTTGGAATGGCCCCGGGCAAAAGGAGTTGTGTTGGGTCTTCTCGATCATTGAACAATGTGCAAAATTCTCAAAGTTTGGAGCAACGTGGCAGCTCAACAAATGAAGTCAATGCTGCACCTGATCAAGTAGTTGATTCTGTGCATAGCCAACAAGAGTCAGGTAACTTACTGCTTGAATTTTATATAGAAAAAATCTTTTTTTTATTCTTTTATATTTTTTTATTCTTTTATAGCAAAAGGAATTGGAAAGAGGTTGTTAATAAGAGATTGCCGAGAGAAATAGGTAAAAAAAATTTCCATCCAAGATTTAAAAGTTATAGTTATTGGAATTCTAGTTCTCTGAATAATGGGCCTGGAAGTGGCGATTCTCACCATGATCATTATAAGTAACTAGACTATTTGAAAATAAATTGAGACTGTGGTGGATACCTGAAAGAAATGCAAAACTGATATTTTTATATATGTGCAGATATGAGATTATACGAGGAGGCTGGGCTTTTTTTTTTTTTTTCTATTGTAAAAATGAAAATATGAAATGTTGGTTACCTGCTTTTTTTGCATTTGCTGTTGGAGTTATTTATGAAAATTCAAATTGCGTTGCATTATATGTTTTCTTGTTTGCATTGTGGACAAAGCTGCACTTTTGCTTCATAACCTATTTCTGATATTTTAATCTGCCTAGCTACTGCCTGCTTTCCCCACTTCATATTCTGCCTTATGATTTCACCTTTAAGGTTATTTATGTGCTTGATTCATTATTAGTAGCTTGCTTCATGTAGAATTTGCTCTTTTTTTTAACGCAATAAAAAATGCAATTAGCACTACCATATAATACAACCACTTTTGTGCATAATTAATGGGTGTAATGTAATTTTTTATATAAATATATTTTTTCTTTTTAATCAAAAAAGAAAGCGGAAAGCTAGCCCATCCCAACATCAACAGGTTTCCATTAGCATACAAAATTATCGACAGTCTTTTGCTAATAATTCAACAAAGTCTTTCCTACCATTAGAGGATTTGCCACTAAAAAACGTGTTTGCCACTGTTGAATACAGCCCCACCCATTACAATTCTTAATTGAGCACTAATTTTGGGGTTAATGCAATTTCGTATAGAATTAATCTAAATGTTAGCCCTTGTGCAATTTTTTAATTTTTATATTATTGTATTAAAAATTTATCAAATTTTAATTCAATTTGATTTGAGTTAAAATCTTAAAAATAATAAAAAAATTTAATAATTAATTTAATATCACAACTGGACCTTTGGCCAATCCCAACATATGCTTTATTTAAATACATTGCCACCTACAATAGTAAAAAAAATATGTGTTGACAGCTGACTAATAAAGTTTTAAAGCATTCCAATTTTACAGCAAAGAAAAAGAAATTAAAGTGAATCAAAACCAAACCCCACCCCTTTATTGAATAATTAATTTACTGCAAAGAAAAAGAAATTCTACATTTGCAAGCACCAGCATTTCCCAGCTATCCAAATCACTTTGCTAAGTGTGAGAGTTTAGTACTCATAACTTCAAGCAGGCAAGCACATAGAAAGGAAAAAGTCAAAACCGAAAAATAGATACATAAATAGTTTTATATTCCAAACTAATTGAGACTTATGGGATATTTAAAAGTACAAAAAGTAAAAAAAAAAGCATTAGTATATGTTTGCTGGCTTGCCTCATTGTGTTCGTTTTATTAGCAAAATGTGACAGTTTGACACTATAAATTAAAGTCTTATGCAGATCCATTGAACATGCAAACATTAATACAGTTTGCCAAATCTCCATCCATACATGTTCATCTATAGATAATGATATGCATGGAGCTTTATATCAAAAAAGAAAAATTATGTGAGCATTAATTTCTTCATGTAGAATCTTTTACATTCTTGCCTCCCATAGGCTATAGAGATGTTAGCTGGTCAATATACTTTTTTTTTGACACTAGCTGGTCAGTGTACTTGAGTTCTTAGAAATTACTTCTATTTTGCTGTCTAATTGAATGAATGGTGAAATTAAATGTGATTAATTATAGTTACATTAGCATGATATAAACTTGATTGATATGTTCTTTTTTTTTTTTTTGCAATAACAAAAGCATAAGGTGTATGAGTTATTGGATTAGTCTGATTTAGAGTATAGAGATATGGACTTACCAGAGTTAAAGTTCTTTATATTACGGTTGCATTAGCATTGGAATAACAGAACCCATCCCTTGAACCATTTTGAGGTTGTTTTTTTTTTTCTAAATCTACAGTACAACTTGCACATTGATGCAAGCAGGTGCCGAAGTAGTGCCCATATGGATAATAACAACTAACATTTGCTCGCCATGTTCTTGCTCACTGATAGCGTGACTTATATTTTTCCTAATGGTCAAAAAGTCCTGCTCACTATTAAGAACAAATGAAAACGATAACCAAGCAGTATCAAACATTGTTAAGGCTGACTGAAAGCAGAAATGGAAATGTTGCCAAATTTGTTTCCTCATATAACGGGGGTTATTATGCTTTCAGGCAGGTAAATTTGGCTTTTTTTATTATTATTTTAATATTTTGTGATTATAATTTAAGAAAGGAGTTAGAAGTTTTAACAAATGTTGGCGATTCTGAATATGGGCATGTTCTTTGATTTCACGGCGCTTCAAATGTAGGGCAGGTTGATAATCTGTCTGATAATGCTTTTTATGTCAGTGAGTATGCATATAATTTATGACAGTTAGGGCCATGATATAAAGAGAAGACATTAGATTTTAGTATAATTCTATTGTAATAGGTCCTTAGAAACAAAAGCAAACAACTTTCCTAATCTGTACCTGATAAAAATTAAATGAAAATCCTAAATAGCACTCAAATACTAAATATTCAGAAAAAGATAAGAAGTTTTATAATATTTAGAGATACCTTTTACATAATTATCTGCAATATTAAAAATCAAGAATTATCAAAATAGTTTCTAAATTTTTTTTTGTATGGATCAGCTTCATTTTTTTTTTATTTCAGATTGAACACCTGCAAAATGCCAAAGCATTTGGGATATTCAAGAACAGGTGGCAATAGGATAAGATTTAAAAATTAGTATCTTTTGATGGTTTCTCATTTGATATAATGTTTGTAAGCTATGTAATTTTTCAGAAAGGCCAAACACTTGATACATAACTTCTCAGTATGGAATATGGAATTTTACAAAAGCCCGTTTGCATATATGGACTGTGGTTTTAGGTTAAAAGTTATTGTATTATGCTAATTGTTACTCTTTAATTATGAAGGATTTAGAGATTTCTTTATGTCAATTTTTTTTTTAGAAGTTATGTAATTTCCTTATGCCTTTTTATCACTATTCTGGAAACGTTCATGTATCTACAAGTCACTATCTTCTATGGAATTTTTATGCAGTTTCTACTTCAGCAAAAAGGAGAGGGCCATCGAGGGGGAAGGAACTACAACGGATTAATGAAGCAAATAAAACACTATTGGAAGTGACTACTGATCCAATTGAAGGTAGGCCATTAGACAAGGTGCAGTCTGCAAAACTATCTTCCGAGATCGAAATTGTTTCTCGAGAATTTGGATTTTGTCTAGTTTCATTCCCTCAATTCAAAGAAGAAAGAGGACTTGTTTATGACCAAATTAGAGTAAGTCCACTTCAAAACTATTTTAAATTTCTTGAAATATATAATATAGAAATTATCTTTATATTATTTTTATTTATTTTTTGTTCTTATTGTTGTTGCTCCTGCTATTGTAAATTATATTAATTTATTCTATTGCATTATACTAATCTAAAGTTACACTTCTATGTAGCTTTGTTTCTAATCTAGTACTATTTTTAACATCATTGTATTATGATAAAGTTACATGAGTAATTCTTACCTGAATTTATCTTTTAACAAAGCATATGAGACTAAAAATTCCAGGTTTGGATTCTGAAGAGAGAGTAAAAACCACTATTAATGGTATTCTCAATGGTCGGTTTAGAAATTGTAGGTATGCACTACATAAGCATTATGAGAAATTTGAGACTGATGAGATAGCTCGCCAAAACAGGCCTGCAAATGTAACTGAGGATCAGTGGAAAGATTTGTGTGATTATTAGGCTAAAGATAATGTTAAAGTATGATCTGTCTCTTGAACTTTTTGGGTCAATACTTGTATAAATATAGTTATTTATGATGTTTTCTATTGTAGGAAAAGTGTAGGAAAGCAGTTGAAAGTCGGGCCAAAATGAGGACACCACACAACCAAGGAACACGTGCATTTGTTGTTGTTCGACACGTGCATTTGTTGTTGTTCGACACGTGCATTTGTTGTGAGATTTTATTTAGTTTGATGTTGAATTTTTTTTTTTTTTTTGATTTTTGAATTGCTATTTGACTTTGTTAGCATTTTTTTATTACTTGATATGCTTAAAATAGACAAAGAAACAAAATGATGGCCAACAATGTGGGCGGATACAATTGTATAAACACACCTATTTTAGTGAAGGAAAGGGATGGACATCACCTAAAGCGGAGGCACATTATGTAAGTCATTTATTGTTGGTAAATTTTTGGCTTATTTTGGAAACTAAATAAGGTTATTGACTGATTTTTTTAAGTAGAATCAAATGCAAGAGTTGTTGAACAAATCCATTGAAGGAGCAAGTCTAAGTGATGATCAAATATGTGATCAAGTGTTAGAGACTAGACTAGGATATATGAAAGGGTTGGGATTTGGTCCAAAACCTGTTGCTTCTACTTCAACAACAACTACAATGATTCAACAACTTTAAGAGAAGCTGCAACAATCTCAAGATGAAAGTATTGATCTCAAAGAACGATTGTAGGATGAGATTAAAAGGGGAGAAAAAAGAGAGGCTTTATTAGCAAAACATGAGGCATTTTTTCGCCGAATGTTTGGATCGCAATATGAAGAGTAAGTCTAAATATATTTAAATAATTAATAAGCATTTGATTTAATTTAAAGCAATTTACAATAATTTTTTAATTACCATATTTTGCCCTTCCAACTAGTTGCTTCTAAAGGCTGTCCTATAAATTATTCCAGATGTTAATAGCATGAATTCTAGGTAAAATCTTGAGGAAAATTATTTCAGATGTTAATAGCATGAATTGTAGTTGCTTCCAAAAGATTGTCCTGGAAATTATAGCTTATATATGTTTGGTTGTTTGCATTTTTGACAATGTTGCACTTTAAGATTTGAATTGATTGTATATCAGTATTCACCTTATAAAATTACATAGCTTTTATCATCTATTTCTTATGTCGATGTGAAGGATTGCTACTATGTATGTGAAGCTGTAAGTTATTGATACTTTGAATTGATTGTTTGGTGTGCTTTTATGCAGAGAGGATGTCTCAACTTAATTTTCATGAAATCAGCTTTTGTCTTTGTAAGTTTATAGTTCTTTATTAGTTTCTTTTATATAAAATAAATTGATCTTGTTGATTTTAATCGTATTTATGTTTTTCTTTTCCTTTTTTGTTTCAGATACTATGTGATGATTATCTTTGCTTCAAGTGCTTCAAGAAATGGATCAAATCAAGGAAGAAGGGAAATATTTTGGTATATATTAACTAATCCTTTTGGGAGTTCGATGATGTATATGTTATACCATTTTTTGGACAAACTGAATGTCTTTGTTTATATTAGGCATGATGACTTAAACTCTCCAAATATTTTAGGTTTTTTGTTTTAGGATTTTGATCACTGGAATTGTCAAATTGTTGATCAATTAGTTAAACATACAATTATTTTGTTAAATACAATTAAGTTCTTGGATTATTATAGCACTTCATTGGATGACTAGTATATTTAAATATTTTGTAATTATTTTTATTAATATTGCAATTAAATAATTTCTCATTCATTTATGATTCAAATTATAGATATTTCTCAATTGATTAACTAAAAAAAAATGTCACTAATAACTGATATATTTTTGAGGCAAAAAGATAAAAATGTCACTCATAAGTGATATAATTTTGAAACGAAAAGTGAAAATGTCACTAATAAGTCATACATTTATGAGACAAAAAATCAAAATGTCCCCAATAAGTGATACATGTTTTAAGACGTAAAAATAAAAACATCCCTAATAAATGATATATTTTAAGATGAAAAAAAAAAACGCCTCAAAAATAAAAGCGTCCCTAAATAGTTTCTTCTGAGACGAAATTATTTGTCCCAAATTACTTTGTATATGGTTGGTTTCAGATATTTTGGGTTATTTATTTTCATCTCAAATCAAGAACATTTAGAGACGAATTTTGAAAATTGTCTCAAAAAATAATCTGCGACGTGGCTATTGCCACGCCAGAAGCGACAATTAATTTTCGTCCCAAAAGCTGTTTAGCAACATTTTTTTAGTTTTTTGTGACGTTTCTCTGGCGTCTCAAATTCTGATTTTTGTTGTAGTGAGTTTTGATTCAAAACTACGTAGTTTTGATACTATACGCAATTTTAATGTTACATAATGATTTAACATTATTATATAATACTAATTATGTACGTATTAAGTAATATGAAACATTACGTATGAAATATTACTTATTAAGTATATTTTAAATTAATAATTAAATATTATACAATATTCATTAAATATTTATTAATTTGCATTTAACCCTAATTAATTTAAATAACATAATATCTATTACTAAAAAATAATAGATTAATATGATTAAAATAATAAACTATAATTTAATTTGCATTATTTTAATATAAAACTACATAATTTGTAGAAAAAAATCAAAACAATAAAATATTAATATTATAATTAAAAAGTTTATCTCTAACAAGAAATATTTAATGAATATTGTATAATTATAATATTAATATTTTGATTTTGTAAACTTTTTTTTTGTAAAATTTCATATTGATTTTGTTGCTAGTTATATAGTTTTTGTTCAATAAACATGAATTTTAGTATTAGGAAAATTTATATATTGATGATAAAATGAAATAATTTTTATACAAATTAGTATTAATATTAAAATTATAATTATAATTCGTAAATAAAGTCATGAATAAACTCATATAATATTAAATTTATATAATTAAAATTGTTATATAGAATTTGAAACTAATTTTGATAAATAAAAATCTATGTAGTATTATTATTAAATTATTAATTATCATAATTATTAATTATTATGGCCTTGCGTCCTGGATAAAAATGACGTCGTTCCAAAAGCCCATCTCATGCTTTTATTTAGTTTTCCATACACGCCATTATTACTCTAAAAAAATGCCACCGTTTTAAAGATAAATTCATCATTTCATATGCCCTTTGCTTTTGAAACCCTATTCTATCCATTTCTTTTCATTTATTCCAGCAGCCGTCTCCTGCCTTACTTCTTCTTCACCGCCTCCCTTTTCATTTTGTCTTTGCCCTAGCTTTCTCTTCTTCATGGCCTCTCTTCTTCTTCTTCTTCATTGCTGACTCTATTTACTTTCTTTCCTTTCTTTCTCAGTCCTTTTACTTGGTTGTTATGCTATGTCCCTTTTCATTTGTCCTCGGATTGATTTTGTCCAATTCTATTTTGGGCGGTTTCGATTTTATTTTTTTATTTTTTGGGAGAAATTGTTCTGTATTGTTTGGTGTTGAGAGCATGTGTTCAGAAACGCAGACTCTACTTTTCTCGGTTTCGGTTATATCGGGACGGCAAGCTTTTATTATGGGATGAATTTTAGGCTTGGAAATGTTTTGTTTCATGTAGAAGTAGAAACTATATGCTTTGGTTCATCTTTTTTTTTGTTTTTCTAGAATTTTAAGGTAGACGTTCTGGATCTGTATTGTCTCTACACTCGATAATTAGTGGCTTTTGACTATTTGATTTTAAATCTATATAAGAAGCATCATAAAATGTTGTATGAATTTTGTTGATTTTCATTTTTTTTGCTTTAGTGCTTTCTACTGAATTCTTCTGCTTATCAAAAAAAGAAATTAAAACTATTTATTTGACAGAGTTTTTTGGTAAGGAAGAGCCTGACGCTTCTGCTTCTTTACAAGTTTCTGAAGATATGGTTAAAGATGACATCTATTCAAGGTATTTTATGTATCAACAAAATAATAAAAATGAATAATAACAATATGCTCAAAGAGAATGAGCTATTTGCTGGTTGGATATTTGTTATTAAGAAAGCACATCTTCGTTCTCTACTAGTAAATTATTAGCCCAACTATAATTCAATTTTTCTTTTTGCTCGAAGGAAACAGAACACCTTATTTACTGTGTGGTGTTGGATTGATATTAGCTTAGCTTAAGTATGATTTGGATGTTTTCTTGAAAAGGTCTACCAAGGTAAAAGGGTCATGTGCCTCTCCAAATTCAATGTAAATAAGAACATGCATGAACAAGACGGAGATAGATTGGCTTCAAAGGTATCGTACTCTAGCTTTTTTTTTTTTTAATAAGTTGTTGATAGGTAATTGAAAATGAAATAAAATAATGACTCATGTTTATTTGTTTCTTTTCTTTACTTCTCTCTGAGTGGTGTCTTTAGTGCATAATCTTTGTTGAATTCTTTGTCTCCTTGAATTTTTTTTTCATATTTTACAAAAAGTTACTTTGATGGAGTTTTGAATTATTTTTATGTTAATGTTAAATCTTCTAATCTTCAAAGTTTACATCTTTTTATACACTGGTAGGTATTTTTTGTTTTTAATTTAGAGATATGTGGGTGTTTTTGAATTAAGGTTCACATAACACAAAGAGACCATGATGGGAAGGTAGTGATAGTGTCATGGGTGACTGAGGAAGAACCGGGTTCAAGTATAATGATTTATTGGAGTGAAAATAATACACTCATAGGTATGCACAAGCTTGCATAACCTTATGTTTATTTTTTTCTGCTTGAGACTAAAAGTTATATGTGATTTGAATTTATCAAAACAAAAAAGCAAAAAAAAATCCATAGTTAATGGCTCTCTTGTTTATAACATATTTGATGGAATAGAAACAGGGCAATTTTGAATGGCTATTGTTTTGTTTTTTCGATATTGAAGAATATAAATTTTATAATTAATAGAAACTCAAGTACTTTGCTATTAATCATAATAAAATTTTATGGCATTGTTGTTGCTCTTATGCTTGATCAAATATTAGTTATATAAAGCTGCGATTTTACCCAACATTTTTTCTTATTATTTTCTTTCATAAGCAATAATTTTTCTTTAGCTATATGCTATGGTAAACTTATATAAAATTAATTATTCATGATCATATCTCATGTTGCTTTGCATAAACTGCCTACCCAATTTGAATTTTGAACTAATTATTTATCTATATATCTCGTTCCATCCATGTACATTGTTTATGTATTTAACCCATATTAGTGCAGCCTAAATATAGCAAATCAATGACTCATACCTAGCTACTTCTCAATTTCATCCCTTGCTCTCTTCCATGCATACATCTTTAGCTTTTTGTTTCCAGAATATTTTGATAAATTAGGTATGTTTTATATATGTATACATTTGGCCTCATAGGTATGCACAAGTTGGTGTATGTATTTATGATTGGTTCCAAAAGGTTACCTTGTATACTAATTCCATCAATTCAGCATTGCCAACTTAAATAGCTTGCATTCATGGACAATTCTTTTCTTTTTTTTTGTGCGAGTAAAGCCTGCATGTTGTTTGGTGTTTGATAATTAGAAGTGGTCATTGTTTCCAGTAATAATAGACTTTTGATATTGAATTATTGGATTAGTTTTTGTTTGGAAGTATGCATGCCTAGTTAGCATTAAAAGAATTTATCTTTTCAAAGTTATAACATGTTAAGAGATTTTTTTTTTGCTAATCAACATGTGTTCGAAATTTATCTTCTTTTGATTTGGAATTTAGTTTGGAGGATTGATTTTCTTATGAAATTATCTCTATTTAGAGTATGTAAATATGATGGCGACAAAAGAAAATGATGAAGAGATTTGCTTGTGATATCTGTCACAAGGGATTTCAAAGAGATCAAAATCTTCAACTTCATAGAAGAGAGCATAATCTGCAAAGCAAAGAACAAACAAGGAAGTAAAAAAGAA
The DNA here is from genome assembly GCA_949671775.1 of Mallotus repandus. Lineage (NCBI taxonomy): Eukaryota > Viridiplantae > Streptophyta > Magnoliopsida > Malpighiales > Euphorbiaceae > Mallotus > Mallotus repandus. The sequence continues at coordinate 284 of CATIWM010130033.1, read as the reverse complement.
GGTTTATATGTCTGTCCAAAAACTAGCTTTTATGTATTTAAATATTTCATATGTAAAAAAGTTTCATCCTTTCAAAAAAAAGTTTCATGGTTCACTTATGTATTGACTTATTTGTAATTTTTTATTTTCATCAATGTACATAATTTATATTTGTTTTGCAATGAATGTGATGTATATTTATGCTATGAATGTGATACATATATATATATATATATATATACATATAATTTTATATTATTAAAAGTAAATGCAAAATAAAAAAATTCATTGTTTATTTAGTGACA
>CATIWM010130018.1:0-10693 GCA_949671775.1 Mallotus repandus | reverse complement strand
AGTTTTATCCAACAGTTTGTCGAAGACAATGTGTACAATCATATTTGCAATGAGACTCATGAACGGTCTCTCTGGAATAAGCTGGAGATGTTGTATTCTTCAAAGACGGAAAATAATAAATTATTTTACTTGACCAAGTTAGTGCAAGTAAAATATAAATAAGAGACTTCTTTGCCAGACCACTTAAATGAGATGGAAGGAATCCAAGACCAATTATCAAGAATGGGAGTAAAACTGGATGACGAAGTATTTGCTCTATTGGTGTTAGCCTCTCTGCCACAGTCATGGGAGACCTTGAAGATCTTCATCACCAACACTACTCCTAATGGTGTAGTCAACATGGAGTTTGTCAAATGTAGTATTCTGAATGAAGAGATGAGATGAAGATCATAAGCCTTATCTTCTTCAACACAGTCAGATGTTATGGTTGCAGAGTTCAGAGGGAGGAGACAATCTAGAGAACAGAATCCTAGAGGCAAGAGCAGAGGGAAGTCAAACAAATATGCCAATGTTGAATGTCATCATTGTAAGAAGAAGGGCCACATCAAAAAGTTCTACCGAAAGTTCAAGAAGGAACAGGAGAACCGAGGCAAAGCTGTAAAGAAAGACGACAGCAGTGATGATGACAAAGAAAATCTTCTAGGAGAATTCAATGTCCTATTTGATGATGATATTGTTAATCTTACCACCCATGAGACCAGCTAGGTGATTGATAGTGGTGCTTCTATTCACACTACATCTCGTAGAGAATTCTTCTCATCCTACATTCCAAGAGATTCTGGATTTATAAAGATGGGAAATGGCAATTGAACAAGAGTTGTTGGTGAAGGAGATGTGTGTTTGGAGACGGAGAATGGCACAAGACTAGTCTTGAAGAATGTCAAGCATGTTCCGGATATTCGCCTAAATTTGATCTCAACAGGAAAACTTGATGATGAATGTTTTAAGATCACCTTCCATAACGGCCAATAGAAACTTACCAAAGGCTCCTTAGTGGTGGCTAAAGGCAAAAAGGACTCAACACTGTATTTTATGCATGCAAATCTCTCCAAAGACATAGTGAATGTTGTGTAGAAAGATAATATAGTTTAGTTATGGCATAAAAGACTCAGCCACATTAGTGAGAAAGGGATGACAATACTGACCAAGAAAAATATGTTATCTGGAGTAGATCTTCTGTATCTAGAGAAATGTGTTGATTGTCTTGCAGAAAAGCAAAACAAAGTTGCTTTCAGGAGTTCTCCTCCTTCCAGAATGAAGAATGTTCTGGATTTAATTCACTCTGATTTATGTGGACCAATGCCAAAGTCACTTGGTCGTGCTCAGTACTTTGTGACTTTCGTTGATGATCATTCTCGGAAAACGTGGTCATACATATTGAAGTCAAAAGATCAGGTGCTAAATGTCTTTAAGGAATTTCATGCCTTGGTGGAGAGACAAACTGGCAAAAAGCTGAAGTGCATTCGGACAGACAACGGTGGAGAGTTTTCTGGACCATTTGATGCTTATTGTAAAGAGCATGGTATTCGACATCAAACAACACCTATAAAGACACTGCAGTTGAATGGTTTAGTTGAGAGGATGAACAGGACTTTGATGGAGAGAGTCAAATCTTTGCTCTCACATTCAAAGTTGCCTAAGACATTTTGGGGTGAAGCTCTACTCACAGCAGTGCATGTTCTGAATCTTTCACCATGTGTTCCACTACAGTCTGACACTCCAGAGAGGGTGTGGTTGGGAAAAGATGTTTCCTATGGTCATCTGCGAGTTTTTAGATGCAAAGCCCTTGTGCATATACCCAAGGATGAGAGGTCCAAGCTTGATGTCAAGACACGACAGTGTGTGTTCATTGGCTATGGTTAAGATCAAGATCAACTTGGCTATAGATTTTATGATCTAGTCCAGAAGAAGCTTGTCATAAGCTGTGATGCTGTGTTTATTAAAGACAAGACAATTGAAGATATTGCCAGAGTTGAGAAGAATATCTCCAGCTCTGATGATGATTCAAATTTGAAGTTAGTTCCTCCAACAATGGTGCCAAGGGAAGTTGGAGATGAACATGAAGTTACTTTGCCAGATGTAGGCGAAAAAGACGCTCCCATTGAGATTCCATCTGAAAATGATGATGATGGTGTTCATAATCAATCACCGATAGATGAGGCTTCTCCAATGCCACTGAGGAGATCTGATAGAATAAGAAAACCTTCTATTAGATATCCTAGAGACCAGTTTATGTTACTAACTGACGGGGGAGAGCCATAAAGCTTTGAAAGAGCTATAAATGATGAACACAAGCATAAATGGTTTGAAGCCATGCAGGATGAGATGAAGTCTCTGCATGAGAACAAGACATTTGAGCTAGTGAAGCTACCAAATGGTAAAAGAGCCTTGAAAAATAAATGGGTGTTCAGGATAAAGCATGAAGAACACAGTTCCAGTCTGCAGTACAAAGCCAGACTGGTTGTCAAAGGATTCAGCCAAAGAAAAGGAGTTGACTTTGATGAGATTTTCTCACCAGTTATGAAAATAACTTCCATTCGTACTGTGTTGGGGTTAGCAGCAAGCCTTAACCTGGAGGTTGAGCAAATTGATGCTAAAACTGCCTTCCTACATGGTGATTTGGAAGAAGAAATATACATGGAGTAGCCAGAGGGTTTCAAAGAAAGAGGAAAAGAGAATTATGTCTACAAATTGAAGAAAAGCCTCTACGACTTAAAATAGGCATCGAGACAATGGTACAAGAAGTTTGAGTATGTTATGGGGGAGCAAGGCTACAAGAAGACTACTTCAGACCATTGTGTTTTTATGCAAAAATTCTCAGATGATGATTTTATTATTCTTTTGCTTTATGTGGATGACATGTTGATTGTTGGTCGAAATGTTTCCAGAATTGACAACTTGAAACAACATTTAAGTAAGTCTTTTGCTATGAAATACTTGGGGCCAGCTAAGCAGATTCTTGGTATGAGTATTATCAGAAACAGGCGCGCCACGAAATTATGGTTATCACAGGAGAAGTACATTGAGAAAGTACTTCATAGATTCAATATGGACAAGGCTAAAGCGGTTACTTGTCCTCTCGCTAATTATTTTAAGTTGAGTACCATGCAGAGCCCTTCTACAGACAAAGAGAAGGAAGAGATGGAAAAGATCCCATATGCTTCAGCAGTTGGAAGTTTGATGTATGCCATGGTATGCACACTGCCAGTTATCGCTTACGCAATTGGAGTTGTGAGTAGATTCCTTTCAAATCCAGGAAAGGAACATTGGGTTGCAGTGAAATGAATTTTCAAGTATCTTCGAGGTGCTTCCAAAATATATCTATGTTTTGGAGATACCAGACCTGTATTAGTTGGGTACACAGATGCAGATATGGCTGGCAATGTGGACTCAAGAAAGTCTACTTTAGGTTATCTGATTACCTTTGCAGCGGGAGTTGTGTCATGGCAGTCAAAGTTACAGAAATGTGTTACACTATCCACTACTGAAGCAGAGTTTATAGCAGCAACAAAAGCTTGTAAAGAGTTGTTGTGGATGAAGAAGTTCTTGAAAGAACTTGGATTGCAGCAGAACATATATCAGTTATTTTGTGATAGCTAGAGTGCTATTCATCTTGGGAAGAATGCCTCCTTCCATTCGAGATCAAAACATATTGATGTAAGATATCACTGGATAAGGGATGTGCTGGAGAAGAAGCTACTATAGCTTGAGAAGATTCATACGAAGGAAAATGGATCAGACATGTTGACGAAGATTCTACAAAGACGGAATTTTGAGTATTGTCAGCTAGCTGCTGGGATGGTGGAGTCCTCCATATAGTCTGATGGGGGAGATTTGTGGTGACTGGACCCTCCAATATAAAGGGCCGCCCACTTATAATTAAAAAAAATGTTGTGGCCATAAGATAGCCATTGACATGGCCATCAAATGACCATTTGAAGAAGTTTTAATTTTTGGCCACATGAAGAGGCCTTCTCTTACCTATAAATAGGCATTTCATTTGCCTATGGAATGCACACCGAGAAGAAGAAAAACAATAACCAAAGGAACAATTTCCTTCGATGAAAAATAGAGTGAGTTGTGAGTGAGAAGTATTTTAGAAAAATATTTGGGATATTTTTCTAAAAGGGGAGTGACAACATAGTGAGTTTGGGAAACACTTGTGTGCTACTATTTTGGGTTTATCTCAAATTATTGTATTGTCTCTCTCTCTCTTTTGTACTCATTAATTTTATTAGTGAAAAAAAAATTTCAAAATTTATCCCGTGGACGTAGCTCAAATCAAAAAGTGAACCACATTAAATTATAAATATCATTATTTTATTCTGCTAATTTATTTTTAATTTATCCGCTATACCCAACATCTATAGTTTTCAATAATGGAAATATCAAGCATGTGATCTTTGGATAATTTCAGAAGTCTATACCCAGACTTCACAGAGTATTGAAATGCCAAATGAGCTTGTCCCTACCAGCAATTCTTGATGCAGGAATTATGAGAATAGCATCCACCTCCAAAGAGGAAAATAAATTCGATAGTGGATGGATTGCTATCAACAGGTCTTCTTGATTGAATGCGAAATCCTTCTAAATGTGGCAACCAAGGGTCCTCCCATTTTATTTGTACTTTAATAGGCCAAATGCATGGTTTCACTTCTAAACTCTACAAAATTAACTTTCAACAACCTCAACTTTTATTATAAGTTATTTAATTTTTACATTTTTAACTCCTAAATTATATGAAATCAACATACTTTACAAATTGATATGTTCATATGGACACACAAAAAAAATTATACTAAACCAATATTTAATCTAAGGATATATTACTATAAGTGCATAAAATTTTTTCAAACATTTCATATTAATTTTTAATTTTATTTTCATTAATTGGAAGTTAATATTTAGTATTTTATTTGTTTAAATTTGAAATCAAATATAGGATTATATAAGTTTATAAAATTGAAACATATATAATTTAGGAGTGATATAAGTTCAAAATAAAAGTTTAAAGGTTGAATAAATAATAATAAAAATTTAGAGATATCAAAGGGGTAAATATTCACTTAAAATTCCCCAAGCTTTTTTTTTTTTAATAGGAATGCCATATGATATGACTAAGGTAATAATGGACTGCACAATAGGAGCAGTCGTCCCTTTTAAACTGACAATGATAAGATTCGAATCCTGCACTTGAGGATGTCTTTGGGGAGGAATAATTAGTATTTTAGCGTTAGTATTAGTATTTAGGAGGAACCCCAAGCTTCTTAGCATTAGTAATTAGTATCATTTAGGATTTCCCTATTTCGTATTGGATTATAATTCTCCAAGCTTTTAGGAGTTTTAATACATGTAGCGTAAGGATTAAGTCTTATAATCTACATATAAATACCCATGTAAACTTGATTATTTTATGATACAGAAACCAAAAAAAAGTAGGCTTAAAAGCTTGATTTGGTGCTTTTTTTTTTTTTTTTCATTAGATTCATACGAAGAAGCCATCTAGTAAGATGGGTAATGCTAGTTCAAAGAAGAGCAGTCGATTTCAATCAATCTTTCTTGGATTTCCCTGTAAAGAGCCTGTTCATGAAAATCCATCTTCTGCCATGCAAAAGAAACCTCAGAAACCGATGCTAAAGCAGACAGACTTCAAAGAAATTTTCAGTCTTGGGAAGGAGCTTGGCAAGGGACATTATGGTGCAGTGTTTCTTTGCGTTGAGAAAGCAACCGGGAAACAATACGCCTGCAAATTGATTGAGAAGAAAAAGATTACTACTACAGATCAATATGCAAACGATCTAGCAACAGAAATCCAGATAATGCATCATCTTGCAAGAAACCCGAATGTAGCATCAATCCAAGGTGCTTATGAAGATTCTGATGCAGTTTATATCGTTATGGAGTTGTGTCGAGGAGGCGAGCTCTTTGATCGGGTTAGGCAGCGCGGCCGATATACAGAATCTGAAGCAGCTGAGCTTATCAGGACTATTGTTACAGCTGTGCAGAGTTTACATTCTTTAGGAGTTATGCATCGAGACCTTAAGCCGGATAATTTCCTATTTGTCAATGAAGATCAAGATTCGCCTCTGAAGATTATCGACTTCGGATTTTCGACGTTTTTCCAGCCTGGTGAAAAGTTTAGTGAAGCTTTAGGTACCCCATATTACATTGCACCTGAAGTTGTGAACAAGAATTATGGTCCTGAAGCTGATATTTGGAGCATTGGGGTGATTCTTTACGTTTTGTTAAGTGGGGTGCCTCCTTTTTCTGGTAAAACAGATGTAATTACATTGGAGAAGGTTTTACACAGCAATATTGATCTCTCATCGGATCCTTGGCCTTCGATTTCAGAGTCCGCTAAAGATTTGGTGAGAAAGATGCTCGATCGAAACTCGGCTACCAGGATAACTACAAGTGAAGTTTTGTGCCACCGTTGGCTTAATGACTAATGATTTGTAGTCTTTTAAAGATCTATCAATTGCCTGTAAAACAATTGTATATCAACCTTTCTAAATTTACTTGTAGCGCAAAGTGCAAATTTCGTTGCATCTATACACTTAAAGTACATGTTCCTTGCATCAACTGCGGTTTGTTTCTATGTTTTAATTCGAGGTTGATGTTTGAAATAATGTTGGGTTTAGACAAGAGAGAAGGAACCAAAAAACAGAGTAGTTTCAACACAAATAGAAATTCAGAATTTGAAACACAAAAACAGAAAAAAAATTTCTTCTTTTTCTTCTTCATTTTCAACATACACATTTTTCACTTAGACTCTCTACTCTTTCTATTCTACACAACTTACAACAGCTCTATTTATAGAGAAAAAGTTCACTTCAGTCAATCACAAACACCAACTAACACATTAAATTTTGTCTCGCTAATTCTAGGGCTCACCACACATTTACAACTAACATTTTTTTCAACAAATATTTCAGATTTTATGGGACAATTTGAGCTTAATTTCAGCACTCTCTAACACTCCTTGTTTAAATTATTGTTAGAAACACAAATTAATTTTTGCAACTTCTTCCACCGATTTATCAACTTCACCTTCTTCATGTATTATCTTCATCTTCTTCATCATCAACATCATCTTCAATTTTTTGGTGGCCTCTCACAAGCAAAGCAACTTAAGCTTTTTTCTTTATCAACTTCAATTTTCTGGTGGCCTCTCACCAGCAAAGCAACTTCATTTTTCTTCCTTTTTGGTGACCTCTCACCAACAAAGCTTCTCCTTAACAATAAATCATCAAGCTGTCTCACACAAACAAAAAGAACAACAACAAAATCAACACATTAGCTGGGTTTTAGCCTTCAAACAACAAGCATTCAGCAGTTTTTGGACATGCACAGGTCCCTTTTTCTCCCAATAATTCAGTTTATAGACTTGCGGATCTCTTCCATTCATTTTTGCAGTTTTGAGACATTGCTGGTCTCTTGCTCAACAACTCAAGAAAATCAACTCACTTTCTCAGCAAAAAAACAAAGCTCAGCCAACTAAAAGAACACCTTAATAAACACATCTGAAATTTTTCTTTTCAAAACACAAATTCATACTACATATAACTTTGCAACAAGACACAAATTAACTCAACAAATCATACTCAATCTTCAGGAAAAAATATTAAACTCTATTTTAACAAAACAAAAGGAGCAAATATCAAATCTGATTTCTCCAAACAAAATTTTCATCAAACAGAAAGACTAATTTTCAACAAACAACACACCCAAAGGCTCTCAAAGATCATTAAAGCTCTAATACCATTGTTGGGTTTAGGCAAGAGAGAAGGAACCAAAAAAACATAGTTTCAACACAAATAGAAGTTTGGAATTTGAAACACAAAAACAGAAAAAAAAATTTCTTCTATTTCTTCTTCATTTTCAACATACATACTCTTTTCACTTAGACTCTCTACTCTTTCTATTCAACACAACTTACAATAGCTCTATTATAGAGAAAAAGTTCACTTGAGTCAATAACAAACACCAACTAACACATTAGATTTTATCTCCCTAATTCTAAGGATCACCACACATTTACAACTAACATTTTTTACAACAAAATATCTCAGATTTTATGGGACAATTTCAGCACTCTCTAATAAATAAGTTCATAAGTTGATACAATGGAATGATAAACATGTGTGTTTCTGCATGAAACAGGACATTCGTTTGAGTGTGTTTCTTGTCCTGTTGCATGAAACAGAACATTCTTTATTTACATATACGCCACAAACAAGGAAGTAAAGTATCTGCTAAATGAAATCCAGATTATGTATCATTTGACAGGAAATTCAAATATTGCAAAATATACAAGAGGCGTAAGAGGATGTTGAATCTGTGTATGTTGTTATGGAGTTGTGCAGATAGGATTAGACAGCGTAGGCGTTATACAGAAGATGAAGTAGCTACGCTTATCAGGATTTTTGTTGCAGTTGCTCAGAGCTTGGCATTCTTCTTTAAGCCTGGCGAAAAGTTTAGTGAAACTGATGGTTCTCCAATTTACTTGGCACCTAAAGTTTTTCAAGGGCATTACGGTCCTGGAGGTGATATATGGAGTGCTGGGGTGATTCTTTACATTTTATTTAAAGGGTTACAAGAAGAGATTTTACATAGTGATCTTGATTTGTCATCAGATCCCTGCCTGTTATTTCTGAGACTGTTAAAGATTTGGTAAGAAAAATATAGATCGAAACCCTGCTGCTAAGATAAATATTAGTGAAGTTTTGTGTCATCCGAGTCCTTCAATTCTGAGAACAACCCGAAGAGGAAATACCAGGAGAAGAAACACGGCTTGAAAATGTTCAGGATTTTGCAATTCACACTCAAATAAAAGACGGAGAGAAAGATCTCATGAAATGCGTCGTTTTTAGGATTTCAGAGCATAGGCATAAGTTAAAATCCTGTTCATGGATCAATGATTACGCCGGCAGTCTTATGGTTCATGCTGTGGTTTTGCAGTTCATCATCTGGTACACACTTTTGCCATCATGGAGCCCGAACTGCACTTTCCATTGTCTTGTTTAAAGTAGATTCTGATGTTGTTACAAATTGATGCTGACATTGGTGATGATGGCAAGTTACATGCTACTGTAATGAAATCTAATGCTTCCAGTTCCAGGAGACGTTTGGGTCCTTCCAATCTTACTGCTGCTGAGATTTAGAGCCAAGTATTGTAAAGAAAGAGCAGTACCAATAATTGAGGAGTGAATGGTATCAGAAGAATTATAGGGTGGCAGCTTTGAAATGTGAATTAATAATTAAATTAAATTAAATTTATGTTATTTGATATTCTTATAAAAATATATAATTAAAATTAAAGGAAATGTGAATTTTTATTTTTAAAGAATTATTTAATTAATTAATAATTTTCATTTTATATTTAAGTTGCTTAACATGTTTAAGTTACTTCATTTTATTTATATTTTCAAACAATTAAATAAACTCTATGTTGGTATATAATTTGGACATTGCATAAATTCACAAGTGGATAATATTAATTGATGGATTAACCTTTAATATCCACAATGATAGATATAAAACCAAGGGGAGCAAAGTTTGAATTGAAAACTATGACGTAAATGTAGGCATTGCCACCATAATTGAATCATTGTGTGTATATATATTCCCTCTATACGTATTCTAAAAAATTAATAGAAAAGTCTGAATTTAATCCAACTATAGGCTTTGGTTTTTAGGTAATACCGGATTACTTAAAATAATTTTTAATTAATAAAGATAACGATATGTATATTAATGAATTGCATAATAAAAAGATAACAGCAACCTAAATATACATTTGATTAATTAAAATATTTTACATTAGTAAGGAGAACAAACAATCTATATATTAATAAATTATAGGCTAAAGTGTCAAATTGAATCCTTACATTTTACCCTAATTGCAGATTGGCACTTAATTTTTTTTTTTAGCTAAATTGAAACTATAAGATGGAAACCGATACACAAAATGGATCCACCATCAAAAAACAAACAGTCGTTAAACCTTGCACATGTGGACAAAGCGGACCCATAAGAAGTTGATGTTGTCCATGACGTGGCAAAAGCCTAAAAAAATAAAAAGTAGACCGGGACTAGCTAACGCACCAGCTCCAATATGTAGACAACGCAACACGTCCCGGATCCCAAACCGACCCGACCAAATGAACTACAGTTCGATCCCTACACCATTCCTAGCTACTCCAGTAAGTCAGGCCGGAGTCTCTGCTGGTTTGCGTGGGACAAAATCCACGAGACAGAAAGAGCCACACTAAAAGAATTCTTCGATGGAACCTGAATCACAAGAACACCTACAATCTACAAAGAGTATAGAGATTTTATCATCAATAAATACCGCGAAGATCCTTCTAGAAGACTCTCCTTCATGGAGATTCGTAAGTCACTGGACGGTGACATTTCTTTGCTCAACAAGGTCTTTCGATTGTTGGACAATTCTGGATTAATAAACTTCGGTGTCGATTCTTCTCGCTACAATGATTCGCAGACGGAGGAAACCAGTAACTTTAGGGTTGAAGATGGACCTTCGATTGGCTTATGCGTTATTGCTATGCCGAATTCCTTGAAGCCGCTTTCCATGCCGCCAATTGCGGAGATTACTGAGAATGTGTCTAAATTGCCGCCTCTGGCTTCTCATTCCGTTGTTTTTGGTGGGTTGAGGAAGCAAAAGGGGACT
>CATIWM010130017.1:0-57683 GCA_949671775.1 Mallotus repandus | reverse complement strand
TTCATTTTAAGTTTTATGAGGTTGTTTTTTGGTTGTTTTTCTAATTTTTTTTGGTTGTTTTGGAGGTTATTTTTAGTTGTTTTAGTTTATTTATTTTTAGTTTTTTGAGGTTGTTTTTAATTATTTTCTAGTTATTTTTTTTGTTTTTTATGATTTTGGTTGTTTCATTTTCAGTTTTATGAGGTGGTTTTTCTGGTTTTTTTTATTTTTTTCTAGTTGAAGGAAAATAATGTCAAAATATGTCCAACTTACTCTACAAAGCTTTTTTCTTTTTAAAAAAAAAAGAGAAATAAAGAGAAAGAAGGCAAGCAGTTAAAACAATAAGAATTCTTGTAACTCCTAGTTAACGGCCAAGAAAAATATAATAATATGTAGATATGTGCATGTTTCATTTTATTGTACTAATGAGATTGAAGAAAAAAATGAGTTATTGAGCAATATGATAAAAATAAAAGATTTATAGATAAAGAAAAAAAAAAGAAAAGGAAGGAGAAGAAGAAGAATTCTTCTCAAATATTGTCACAAATAAAAATTGAATTTATGAAACGAAACATTGAATTTATGACTATAAAAATTGTCACTTAAATCTAAGGTCTATTGGTGAAAAAAATTCAAACATTTTTTACCTTTTGCAAAATCTTTCATTTAGGTTAAACCATAAAGAAGGCAAAATCATTCAAATAATAAAGAAGGCAAGATGTTGTTTTATTAAACCATAATTTAGGTCATAACCCAGATTAGCTGACGTGGATTAGGGGCCTGCTCTTTTGTGTGTTGGCATGACAACTCAGGCACCATCTCATCATTTTTAAATTCAATTTTGACCATATTAATTAATGGCTAACATTGTAAAAAAAATTAAAATTGGAACATTATTGCAAAAATTAAAAAGTTTGGATTAGATTGCAAAAGGTTGAAAAGGTTTAGATTTTTTTCACCAATAGGCCTAAATCTAAATATTGTCACAAATATCTTTTTATTACAATAAAAAATTATCACGGGAATGTCACCTAAAATTGTGTTGCTAAAAGTTATCGCCTAATAGTGATAATAAAAAAATGTCACAATAAAATGAAATTTATGAGAATAAAATTGTTGTCACACCAATTATATTTTGTGACAACTTGTATTGTAACGCAAAATATAACACTTGTCATGTAAAACATAATATTGTCACAAATTGTATACATAATCAAAGTTAAATTCATGACAATTTTGATTGTTGTCACAAAGAATACTAATAGTGATAATATTTTATTGTCACAAATTAAAAGTTATGTATTAGTAAAAAATATACATAGTCATAAATTAATAAGCATCTCATTCTTATATTTAATTTTATCATCACAAACATCATTTAAATTTTAACTACTTTCAATTTTAATATAATATTTATATAAAATTTTAAATTTTACTATTTGAAAAACTTTTAATTTAATAGTTATCATAACTACCATATATATATATATTCAATTCACAAAAAAAAAAAAATTTATACTAATTTGAACATTAAGAAAAAATAAAGTTAGAGATTTTTTAAAATATTAATCAATAATATAAAAAAAATAATTTTTTCAAAATGAAAAAAATAAATTTTCTTTATGTTTTTAGTTAATTTTTAAGTATGTCCAATTTTTTTCCTTTACACACTCTTTTAAAATAAATTTGGGTTGCTTTTGGTAGTTGCAAATGGTCCTGAGGATTGATCATGGATATGAACCCAACTTCTTTGCCCACAGGATACGTGCAAGTTTTTCTATCACATATTAGTGTGAAATGTTGAATATAGAAGCATTGAGACACTTATTTCAGACCATGTTGAATGCAACGTTTAACTAATTGATGATGATTATTATTCTTTTTTTTTTTAAACTTGAGATGTGGACATAAAAGGAAATTATGCAAATTATTATTATATATATATATATATATTCTTTTGTTATACATGCAATGGAGAGAAAGAACACCAATAAGAGATACGAAATTGCAAATCTGAAACTTCGTAATGCATGTACTAAAATTTTGTCCATTTGACCAAAACATCGCCGACAATTTTATATTATACATATTTTGCCTACTTTTTGTTTTTTTGTTGGTAATATACCAATCAAGAATGGAAGTTGTCCTATGCTGGATGTAGTTGATGTAATCTTTCTTTACATTATACGTGTGATCTTTGATCTAATTTGCCATTATAATTAAAGTATTATGTTTTTAGGAGATGAGTATTCGTTTATCCTTCCCCACCACTTGTTTCAAGTAGTAAGAGGAAAACTTATGACCTTTGAGGTCATGAATTCAAATCTTAAGAACAATGTTTCTAGATATTTAAATATTGAGTTACCTATTTAAAACTGGTTAGGTTCAGTCAAGGAGTCGACTTCATTTAAAGGTAGAGGGTTCAGATTCTCCGTCCCCCCTCACCCCCGGCCAAAATATATATATATATATATATATATATATATGTGTGTGTATGTGTGTGTTTATCCTCCTTTTTTTCTTTCATTTTCTAGTATTTGTTTCAATTTTTTTAATTCACCAATATTTAAAATTTACTGAACCATAATTAATCCATTCAATTCAAATAGAATCACATAATGGTAACTATTTTCCAACAACTGCATATATTAAAATCTAAAACCAAATCTAAACGAAAATAATTTTTTATCAGCTGATTTTAACAGTTATTGATAATTTATTCCAATTTTTTATGGGTAAGGATTTTTGCACTCCTTCTCTTTATAATTGCATTCCACTTTGACTTTATTAACTATTTAAATGACTTAACTATCCTTAATTTAAAATAATTATGTAACCTTTACAATTAATATTAACTCGAAAAATTATTTAATTAATATAGATAAAAATCTAATAACCTCAATACAAATAATTTATTTTGATTTAATAATTTTTATATTATAATTACTAATAATTATTTATAACTTTATTAATTTTTTATATTTTTTTATTTTGTGTTCAACTTATATTGTTAGAATTTTAAAAATAGTTATATTTGTTTGATAATTTAATTATGCAACATATATTTTTAATTTTTAATACTTTTAAGTGTTTATACAAATGATATTTATATTTTTAAAAAAATCGATGGTAAATTTAATTTTGATTTTTTCAATCAATTTTTTTAATAAAAGTGATAGGATAAAATATTGAAAAAATAATATGTATTGAAAAAATTAATATAAAATAAAATAATTAAAAATAATTTATAATGATTTTTTAAAAAAGAACCAACTAAGTTGATATAAATTGATAAAGTATTCTTTTTAGTTATTTTTATTTTATATGAATTTTGTTCATACATATAATAGTTTTTGTATTATATTCTATCATTTTTATTTAAAAAAAATTAAAAAAAGAAAATTAAAATTAAATTCAACCCTTATTTTTTTAAAAAAATGTAAATATCATTTGTTTAAAAATATATACTGCATAATTAAATTTAAAAATAAATAAAACTATTTTAATAAAATTTTAACAATATAAGTTGAACACACAATAAAATAACATAATAAATTAATAAAATTATAAATAATCATAAGTGATTATAATATAAAAACTATTAAATCAAAGTAAATTATTAATATTAAAATTGTTAGACTTTTATTATGTATGAATAATTAAATAAATTTTTAAGTTAATAATAATTGTTGTAAAAGGTATATAATCATTTGAAATTAAGGGTAGTTAAGTCATTTAAATTGTTAATAAAGTCAAAATGGAGTACAATTATTAAGAGAATGAGTGTAAAAATCCTTACTTTTTTTTTCATCTCTTTTTGTGCAATAAAAACGTCTTTTGTGTTTGTTCATTTAATTTTTTTTAATATGGTTATTTTATCATGATAGATTTACATTAATCAAATGGTTACAGTGAATGGTAGTTTGAATCGACAGAGAACATCAATCATTTTGTATTTCTAATTTTGCACATTTCATATTTAATATATGTCAATCTTTTTTTTTCTATTTTCTTCTTCAATGCTGAATATTTTGGACAATATAATCTCAAATAACTTTTGTATGTGTGCTCGCAAATATGCAATACAATTGCTATGGCTGGCATTTAAATTCATCACTTCTAATTCCAATTTTTTTTATTTCCATAGTATCAGGAGAGATACCAAGTTTCTCACCATATGCTCTTTATAGTGGTTATATCTTTGGGCCATATGCTTTTTATTGTTACTTGAGACAATAACTTGACCTGCAACACTTGCATAACTTTTCTATTTTTAAATATTTTTTTACCGGTCAATCACAATATAGAGGAAATTGACATACAACTTTCACAGCATATATTTTCCAATAAGAAAGGAACAAAATTTCTATTGAAAGTTGTTGAAAATTCATATCATGAAAGAAAATTGAGGAATATTTCAAAATATTTATAAATATTAAGCTAACTAATTAATGTAACATCATTAAACAATTGTCATGTCATTTATAGCATGTTGAATAGCAGCCCTTAGTCATTTTATTCATATACCGCTGGGAATTAAAAACCTTTTTTTTTTTGTGTAAATGGTTAGTAAATTAGCCTTGTTTGTATGAGAGCGCAAGGATTTGAACCTTAAACTTGGCCAAAGCAACATGACACTACACCAAATAAGGGTGGCGAATTGGAAAGCATGTAGACCTTAGGACACCTATTATTCTTCATTTTCTAAAGATTAATGTGGCAGTAAAGTACCACTCTAAAGCAACTTCTTTTTGTTCCTTATACTTCTAATTTTCATGTTTTAAAAAGCGGCACTGCAAGCACTTCAGATTTCATTCAAGTTTTTATATGTGCTTCGGCTTTGATTTTTATACAATCACTGCCAATAAAAAAACATTATTCTGATCAAGTGCATTTGGTGATCTTGAAATGTGATCTCCCTAAAATATGGGCATCATAGCCTTGTTTCTGTGAAATTCATGGGGAATTTGAAAAAAAATAACTACAACAGGGCCAATACAGATATTAGAGAATGGAACCAGATGACAAATCCACCCAAGTAATGGAGCAGAGATAGTTACAACACGTATGACTCTTTATGTGTGTCCAGAGTCTAACTGGATATATTTTTCATGGGGTCTAACTTTAACATTCTGATTAGTAAATGACAGAATGCACTTTTTTAAAAAAATTGCCACAACTTCAAGCACCCATTAGTCCATATTTACATGAATCTTCACAAAATTTTTATTTGTTACGATGCCAATACATTACTTATACATAAGTTAACCAGTGAAAATGAACTATCCATGAGTAGACTGGATAAAGATTGAAGTAAGTTAAAAACTTAACATTGCATAGAAGCAGCATTCAAAATCTATCAAATTCAGTTTATTAAAAAAAAAATCCATCAAATTCAAGTGTCCACAGTTGATGAAGTTCACATAGCAGAGAAGAACACAAAAAAATTAGAAAATTTAATAGTAGATTCATAAGCAGCAACCATTTTATTAAACACCTGTCCTATGAAATATGGACTTCTTTCTTTTAAATGCCACCATTTTATCAAGCACCAATATCATTCTTTAAAATGCCGCAGATTGTAGCACTAATCACCATTTTGACGTCCCATGACATCAAATTAAAGAAGGAAAAAGGTCCAAATTGGAATATTAATTTTTGATCTAGGAGCACATTGATTTTTTTTTTCTAATAGGACCTCAGCATTTCAAATGGAGCTTAAAAAACACCCTGCCATCACAACATGACAAACCACCATTATATGAAGTCTACAACATGAGAACCAATCAAATACTGCTAACATTATAAGTGTGGGTCCCATCTAAACTAGCTGAAGTTGCAAATTAACATTTGTTGAAGGGAATTACAATATATATATATATATATATATATATAAATAGCCATGTAATTACTAAACTTCTTTAAATCATGCCCACCAAATTTCATAATTGGGATTTTCAAATGTTAATTAGAAGACATTGGAGGGGTTGCAAAGTTTTGTGATAGTCTTTTACGTTGTTCTCCTTTTCTAGAAAGAGTAGCTTTCATCTTGGGAGTTACCGCAGGAATATTAACGGCAATCTAGTTATAAAAAATGTCAATGTAAAATAAAGGCAATTTTATAAGGGATAACAAAAATTTCAGTCATATAAGTTATAAGTGATTTTTAATTTAGTCCTATAATATTAATTTTTTACAATTGAGTACATAAAAAATTTTAAAAATAAATTGTTAGTCCTAAACTGTTATTTCTAACCGAACCTCCTACGTGGCACGAATAACGCACATGTGGCACCAACCTAGTTGCTGATGTCAATTGTTCTCTTCTATGCACGACTGCCACTTGTGAGAAAGGAAGTTTGCGCCACGTTGGATTTCAAAAGCAACTAATATAGGGTTAATGAGCACATGCCATAAGCGAGATTAGATCATCTCCTGAGATCAATCGCTTCCACGGGAAGGCAACAATTATTGAAGAAGAACAAGAAGAAGAGCCCTGTAGTGGGTTATTGTCCATAAACCATCTGCTCTGTCTTTCTCATTTAAACCGTCTCCATCCTCTCCCTCTTCTTCCCTCATTTTTCTATCCATCTCTATGCGTGCGTGTTGCGAGCTCTGTGCGTCCCTCTTGGATCATGAAAGACTTCGATTTAACAGAGGCAAGCCCTCCTCTGGGAAGGATCGAAGATTTGAGCAATACCAAAAACCTAAACTTCTCAGAGAAGTGAGGTTTAAGAAGCCTCTTGAGATGGATTTCAGATTGTGAACGTAAGCCATGCGGAGAAAGGTGAGGGAAGGGGGAAGAAGTAGGCCAACATCATCTGGAAATGACTCCAACATCTCTACACTTGGAATTGTGCCGTAGATTGTGAAGTCGGTAAGAGAGGTGAGCCTGTAAAGTCCCCACTCTGACATTGGCTGTTGCATATTCTTGCAATGGCCCATATGAAATTCCGTTAGCTTTGGTGGCAGGCCACCTTCGGGTAAGGACTCGACAGCGTCACAGCACCATATATAAAAGGTGAAGAGAGGTGATTTTATGCATCCCAATGGGCAGTGATCTCAAATTCTTGCACTGCCCAATTGATAAGGATTCAAGACGGGTAAGATTTTGGATCAAATTGGGCAGTGAAATCAAGTTCTAGCACTCCATAATAGACAAGGAGGTAAGAGTGTAGAGAGGCAATGTTGTATCTGGGAACCGCTCTAATTCAGGAGAGTTTGTAATTTCCAGTTTAGTGAGACAACAGAAGCCATTTGGTGTAGCCAATTTTGTGCATGGAGACTGAAATAACTGTGTCGGCCAATGCTCAATGCAAAGGGTCTTAAGCAAATCAGGAAACTCCGCATTTTGAGAAGACCAGAGATGTTTACAGCGTCTGATATTCAAAACTTCAAGCTCAGACATCTGCTGGGTTGGAAACTCCAAAGAATTGCAGCCACTAATATTGAGAGACATGTGACTGCATGGAACACCGCTGGCTGTGAATGACTCTGGTTTATTACAACTGGTGATCTTCAGATATTTTAGACAACTGAGCCGATACAGCCCATTTGCCAACGTCTTCAAATTATCACAACATTCAATGCTTAAACTTGAAGATTGCATGGCAAATGCCCTTCTTCCCCCTCTTCTAATGATACCACTTCCTTGCAATCTAAGATATGTAAATCTTTTAGAGAAGCAAGTTTGTTTATATTGGTTCCATCCTTCCACAAGTACTTCAAGTCTACACAAAATCGAATCCTAAAATATTGGAGTGCTACCAAGTCCTCTAAATGCACTTCATCCAACATGCAAGCCCTGAAATATTATAGATATGTAAGGCAGTAAGAGAGGTGAGATCAGATACACTTCTTAAAAGAGCTCTTGACACCCGCCAAGGTCTAGCTTTTGAAGAGATGGAAGACGGCTGGGCAGTTTCCCAACAAGATTCCGACAATAACTTACTTC
The DNA here is from genome assembly GCA_949671775.1 of Mallotus repandus. Classification (NCBI taxonomy): domain Eukaryota; kingdom Viridiplantae; phylum Streptophyta; class Magnoliopsida; order Malpighiales; family Euphorbiaceae; genus Mallotus; species Mallotus repandus. The sequence continues at coordinate 49,750 of CATIWM010130017.1, read as the reverse complement.
AAGATCACGTAGTTTTGGGAATCTCACAGAAACCTCCAAATTGAGATTGTCACAGAAAGACCATTTCTCCCACTCCTCCATGTCCTCAATACTTAGAGACTTGAGACTGGCAAAACATAGCCCGTTCCCATATAACTCACCGACTTCTTTCACTCCACCCATACTTGCGATGCTCAGCTTTTCAAGTGAAGGTAATTGTCCCAATGGCGGCAGCAACATGATGTTCCTACAGTTCTGGAGGTCTAGCTTTACTATCTTCATGAATGTGGGATCTCCTAACCAAGATGGGAATTCAGTTCCACCAAAATTTACAATTGAAAGGCTTGATAGATTTTCGTGGGGCATTAATGCATTCAGAATCTGCACTTTATCACTTGGATTCCTGCACCCATTGAAGTCATGTGCCCATTCCAGGTTCCCTTCTTCTAGGCCCTGCTTCCCTTTAAGATTGGAAAAATGTGCGTCGCTAATATCCGTCACATTCTGTAGCCATTCAATAGAAAGCACACCCTGCAAATGAGGTAATTTCTTCAATTCTGTCAACTTCAGTCCACTGTCTTTCCCCACAATAAACTTCGTCAGTGTATGCAGATTTTTCAAGTTACCAATATGTAGTGGCATCTCTCGCAATCTAGGTGTGCCTCTAATATCAAGGCAATGAAAGTTTGCTAGATTGCCTATGTCTGAGAGTAACCCAGTAAGATGACGACACCAACATAATTTTAATGTTCGCAAATTCAACAAGGAAGCAACGGATTCAGGCAGCCTTCCAATTTTAGTGTGAGATAAGTCAAGATATCTCAAATGCTTCAAGGCTCCAATAGAACTTGGCAATCCATAAACATCATCATAGCCTGCTAGTGATAATGTTCTCAATAATTTTATTTTTGGAACCAACTCGTACAGCACCTTTGGACTAATCAAGTAGCCTGGCACGATGGGCAAGAACGTGCGCAAACTCTTCATTTTCAGACAGACTTGAAATTCCTGCCAAGTAACAAATTCATCACGAATGAACGACAAATGACGAACCATTGGATATAATTGTTCGTCCTCCAACTTATCGCCCAACTGAAGACATATTAGATCATGCATAACGTATTTTGATTCACCACTAGTTGATCGTTGAAAAAATGATCTTGATAACAAATCAAGAAAATATTGATGGCCTAGCTCCACCATTTGCTTTATTTTCTTTGGTTGATACAAAAAACCCTCAGCCATCCATAACAAAACCAATTCATTTGCATCGAACTTATAATCCTTAGGAAAAATAGCGCAATAAGCAAATGAGTAGGAAGATGAAAATAACTCAACCTCAAGGCTGGAAGTATATTGCTTTTATTATCCGATAATTCCAATATTTCACTCCTTAAAACTTCCATCCAAACACTAGCATCTGGTTTACCACGCAACAGACCCCCAAGAGCTTTGGCCGCCAAAGGTAGCCCCTGACATCGCTTGACAATACTTGTACTTAGTTCTTCCAAATCCATGTGTCCAACAAAATTTTCTGCTCCCAAAGCATGCTGCACAAACGCTGACATGCAATCATGATATCCTAACTCTCGAAGATGATAAGCTGGAACAGAGCCCATCATCGCCGAAACATTGTGGCTGCGAGTTGCAATGATGAGAGTGCTTCCTTGTGCCCAACCGTAAAAGAAGCACAAAATGAGTCCAGGCTTCATAATTTTCGGTCCATACATCATCCAAGACGATCAAAAACTTCTTCAGAGATAGCTTCTCTTTCAATTTTAATTGAACCAAATTTAAGTCGTTATCGTCGTTGCCCTCCAGAATTGTTTTGGACATCCTCAGAACATCAAAATCTTCACGAACAGAAACCCAACTTCTTAAATCAAACTCCAATGTAGTGTCATTATAGATGAGCTGAGCAAGAGTTGTTTTCCCGACACCCGCCATGCCAACAATGGGAATTACAGAGAGTTTTGCATCGCTGGCCCCAGCTTTCAGCATTTCAACTATTGCCTCTTTATCTTTCTCTCTGCCAAAAATCTGCGCTTCATTCACCAAAGATGTTTTGGCTGCTCTTTCTCCTATCTTCCTTCTACCATCCTCAGCTAAAGACAACGCATTTTTTTGTTTGATGATTTCATCGAATCTAGCCGTTATGCTCTTGATCTTGGAAACCATTTCAGTATTGAACCTAAAAGTACCAAAATTTTGCCCAGTACAACAGGTGGGTAAGAGTTTCCTGAACTTACTTGTACTCGCTATAGGTTCATCCTCCAACTTGCGTCGATGAACCTCAGTAGCAAACTCATCAAGAATGTCCTTAACATCATAAGCCAAGTCCCTGAGCTCGCTGACCCACAGCTTGACCAATGGATTAGCCATCTGCTTCTCCTCTGCATCATCAAGAACTAGATTAATTTTCTTCAACATAATCTCCCGCTTCTTGAGTTCATCTACAACATCTCCTTCATTTGCATACCCGAGCAACTCATGGGAGGCCAACTCGTTAAACAGGACCTGAAATGAAGCAGAAAGGAGGGCACCTCCTACAGTTTCCATCCCGCAAGAATCAGTTTCTATCGATCTGCCGGAGACAATGAGCTGCAGGTGAGTATGAGATGCAGAACAAAAGAAATTAAACAAAAAAAAAGTTTGGTTAATTATATTTTATTTTAAAAGTCATGCTAATTTTGTCATTAAATTTTATAAATTGTATATATTATGTTTAACTTTAAATAAGGAAATAAAAATATTTTAAAATTTATTTTAGAATTTTTATAAAATAAACTTATTTCCTTTCAAAAAAAAACTTATTTATTAAAATTCATCTCTTTTTTTACTAAAATATATTAAAAAGTTTAAATGTCAATCATATGATACCTCTTTAAAATAACTTTAAAAATTAATTTTAAAATATTTTTATAAATTTTAGTTTTTTACATTATGTTATAATCTAATTAATTTTTTAAAATTCTCTTCTCAACTTGCAATCAAATTATTTAAAAAATTTTCTCATACAGATTAAAAATTAAAAAAAAAAATAAGAAATTGAGAAAAAATAAAGTTAGAGATTTTTAAAAACATTAATCAATAATATAAAGAAAATTAATTTTTTGAAAAAAAATGAAAGAAATAAAAAATTTCTTAAAATATCACAATACAAAAAGCACAACTTATAACTAAATTTATTATATACTTTAAAGTAATTTTATTATCACTGTTACAAAATAATAAAAATTTTAAAATATCTTTATGTCTTTTATTTTTTCTTTAAATTTTTTTTTTTATATTTAAATTAATTTTTAAGTATCTCTTTTAAAAAAAAATTGGGTTGCTTTTGGTAGTTGCAAATGGTCTCGGGGATTGATGATGATGATGAATATGGACTCAACCCAACTTCTTTGCCCACAATATACGTGCAAGTTTTTCTATCACATATTATCGTGAAATGTTGAACATAAAAACATTGTGACACTTACTCCATACCCTATTTAATGGAAATGTTGATGCAGCGTTTAGCTAATTGATGATAATTATTATTCTTGTTTCTAAGTTGAGATATGGACATAAAGGAAAGAGAGAATCTTACTTAAATTAAGTGTATATACACCCAATTATTAGATTTATAACATAAGATATTTGTTTTATTTTTATCAATCAAGTGTAAAACACTTGAATGATAATGTATTTTGAATTCTATCATTGAATACAATACACTTAGGCAAGACTCTTCTTAAAGAAAATTATGCAAATTATTATTATTATTATTATTATTATTGTTATTATTATTATTATTATATTTTATCAAAGGAAAGACATCAATAAGAGTGCAAAATCTTAAATCCAAAACCTACCTCGTAACATTCGTGCAATATCTGTGCTAAAACTTTAATTATTTGGCCAAAGCGTTGCCAGTAATTATTATATTTATTTCGTCTACTTTTTTTTTTTTGCTGGTAACATATCAATCAATAATGGAAGTTGTCCTGTGCTCGGTGGAGTTGTTGATGTTATCTTTCTTCACATTATGCGTGTGATCTTTTATCTAATTTGCCATTATAATTACCAATCAAAAAAATTTGCCATTATAATTAAAATATTATGTTTTTAGGACATCATTATACCTTTCATCCTCCTTTTTTTTTTCATTTTTCATTATTTGTTTTATTTTTTTTCTAACTCACTAATATTTTTAAGTGAAAGGTTGGAGTTCAGAAAATAATATGAAATCCAAAATTTATTAAAATAAAGAGAAAAATATATACAAAGACCAAAAAAAGAAGAAAGAAGCAGAAGCCTCCAACAAAATATAATAAAAATTGAAATTGGACTCTTTTGCTAAAAACATTAAGCAGAATAACAAAAGACAATAAAAAATGAGACAACAGCCTGCGCAGAAACCTCCACAGCAATTCCAAAAAATAGCTTCAAAGATCAAGTTTAACAGGTCTTCTACAAATCCGTCTTGTAAGGGTAACTTTATATTTCTGAGGCTTTGTTTGTTTTTTTATGTTGGACTATAGTCCATTCTTGCTCTGATAATTCTGTCTCATTCGCCTAAGACAACTTGATCTGATTTGCATTTGGTTGTTGCCCATCTGCATCTTATGTTAATTCATTTTGCTTCATAGCATCAACATCAATGTCATCTGGCTAAGCTTCAACTGATTGATCCATCAGAGGAAAAAGTATAGGCATTTCATGTTGCAAAACAACAGTTATAGGGTGTTCACTATCCTTAACTTGTGTAGCATCAATATGTGAATCCTTCCGTTTTGAATCAGAATGGCCCTCATCCAAATTTTCAGAGTTCGAACTTGCAACATCCTTATTCAAAGGAGGCACAACATTTTCAATCCTTGTCAAAATCTTCGCATTTGATTGTTCAGGCAATAAGACAAATTGGTAGGCAAAGCAACCTCATACAGATGGGTGGTTTGATAAGCAATGTTAGAGACAACAATTTGATTTTGTTCAAATTTCTTGAAAGCATTACCAATCAAAACATCATTATTACCCAGTGATTTAGACTTCCAAACCCGCCTAGGTGTATTCTGCTTATCAACTTTAGCTAAGGAAATATCAGGTTTAGCAATCTTTTTACCCAAACGACAATCTTGGGAAGAATGGCCTATGTTAGAACATAAGTTGCAAAAAGCTAGAAGATTCTCATACATAACCTCAATAAAGAAACTCTTACCCACTCATCCAATCAAGAGAGTATCAGGTAATGTAGCAGACAAATCAATATCCACTAAAACGCAAGCATAATGGCCAAAGTTTGCTGTAGTTGTGGCGTTATCAATCTTCAAATGGACACTAATTCCTTTGGCAATGGATGTCAGGATGTGTGGGTGCCAATACTCCCATGGGAGTTTGTAAAACCTGACCCAAGTTTGAGTGTTTGTCAATTTTTGAGCAGTGGGATCAAAGTCTGACGTCCAATGTTATAATATAAGGATTCCTAGTTTCAACGTAATGGCTCCCCGACTCCATACAAATTGCTTTTCAGAAATAAAATTGAAAATTGCTTGATTAAAAACCATGTCTGAGGGAAATTAATTTCCATTTGGTAGATAAACCCTATATGCCTGTCAATTTTTTCTTAAGATCTACAAGTTTCCGTGGTGAATCTCCTTTGGATAGGAAAAGGCAGGCAATCAGAGCATTCTCACACCGCGCTAACTGTTGTTCGTATATTTTATGATTGATTTTTATGGCAATATATCCTCCTTTTTTTGTTAGAGGAGAGTCTACTGAAGGTGAATCCATCGAAGGAATTAATGGTTGCAAAGTTTTAGTGACAGCCCTAGCATAGGAGGGTTTTCCTGAAGGTTTATCAGAAGGCTTAGGGAAAGAGAATAGATCACGATGACTGAAATAATCCATAGAGATAGAACAGAGAGCTAGACGAGAATGTCAGGCAAAATAAAGAAAGATGGATTGGATTTGCCTCCAGGCAATTAGAAAACAAGAGAGACAGTTAGGGTTTCGGGCGCCACCACCATGCCATTTTTTAATAGTGGAAGTAATTAAGAATTCAAATGCAAATGTTCCTTATAAAATTACTCAAAATTAGAATATAATATAACTCACCAATATTTAAAACTCACTAAATTTTAATTAATCATGTTCAACTTAAGTAGAACTATAAGATTGATAAAAGTCTTTCAGTAACTAATTTAACGTGATTATATACATTAACATACAACAAGACTGCATTCATAGTTTAAGTGAGAACAATTTTCTATCAACTAATTTCATTGGTTATAGTAATTTATTCCATTTTTTGTACTTATTTTTGTGTAATAAAAACGTCTTTTGCATTTGCTTATTTAATTTTTTTTATATGGTTGTTTTATCATGATAGGCTTACATGAATCAAATGGTTACATATATGTTGAAGTGAATGGTAGTTTGAATCAATAGAGAACATCGATAATTTTGCATTCCTACTTTTGCACATTTCATATTTAATATATGTCAATCTTTTTTTTTCTATTTTTTTCTTCAATGCTGAATAATTTGGACAATATATATTATTGTCACTTATAAAAATTTTTTTGTGACAATCAATTTTGAGACCATAAAAATATTGTAACTAATAAATGAATTTATAGTAGTGATAATCTCAAATACCTTTTGTATGGGTGCTCTCAAATACACAATACAATTGCTATGGCTGGTATTTAAGTGCAACACTTCTTTTCCAAATTTTAATTTCCACAGCTTCAGGAGAGATCCCAAGTTTCTCAACATATGCTCCTTAAGGTTTGCTTGGTTGGGGTGTAAGAGAAGGATAATTAAAGGAAGGTAAGGAAAGGTATGAAAAGGAAGGGAGGAGAAGGAGAGGCAAGGGTGCATAGTTACCCTTCCTTTGTTTGGGAATGAAATGAGGGGAAGACAAGTAATTAAGAGGAGGTAAACAATAAAAATACAAAAATGTCCTTTCTCATCATACAATTTTTATTTTACATGAGGGCAAAATTAACATAAAAAAAAAGACATAACCTCATCCCCTTCCTTCCCCCTCCTTACACCCCAAAATGGGGTGTAAGCAAAATGACAAAAATTTTGTACGGAAGGGAACATTATCCCCTCCCCTCCCCTTCATTAACGGATCCAATATTCTTCCCAAATAAGGGTAAGTGTGTCCCTTTCCTTCCCTTACCCCCTCTTTCCCCTCCTTACCCCCAATCCAAGCAGACCCTAACTTGATTATGTCTTTGGGCCGTATGATTTTTATAGTTACTTGAGACAATAACTTGACCTCCAACATTTGCATAACCTTTTTGTTTTTATTTTTAGATTATTAACAAAATCGATCTCTTTTCACAACACTTTTTAGGTGCAAGCACTAAAAAAAATATTACTAGTAGAGGTAATTATATTTGTCTTTAGGCTTATTGGTGTGAAAATTTTAAATATTTGTAACATTTTGTAATTTTATCTAAATCTTTTAATTTTTGCAAAAATGTTCCGATTTAACAAATGTTTGGTAATTTTAACACAAATAGTTTTTTGGTCAAAATTACATAAAGATGCTTACATGGCATCTTATAAAATGTCAAATTTGACCTTTTAAATTTTCTGATTCTATAATGCTATTGGTATAAAAAATCCAAACATTTCAAATTTTTGACAAATTTATCCCAATTTTTAAATTTTAATAAAATATTTTAATTTATTCAATTTATTAATATAAATAATTATTTATTTAAAATTAAACAAAAATACATAAATAATAATAAAAGAATTATATTTTTTGTAAATAATAAAAGAATTATATTTACTGTCGAATATTTGTTAAATTCATAAACGACTTTCAATATAATAATTTTGAAAAATAAAGCTATTTTTAATCTAAATAATTATTACTTTAGATAATTTAAAATTTTTAATTATTTCATAATTATTTATTTGAAAGTATTTAAAATATCTAATTTTTTTGAAAAAAATAATTAACTTTAACATTCAAAATTTTTTGTCATATTTTACTATATATACGTATATATAATTTTGAAAAATTTTATTAAAATAATATTCCATCATAAATTTAAAAATTTATCATATGTAAATTTAATTTTTTAATTATCATGTCAACACTTTTTACCCAATTAGTCAAATTATTTTTAAATTGAAATATTATTTCAAAATTATCAATGGGATAAAATTGCAAAAAGTCATAAATGTTTAATTTTTTTACGCCAATAGACCTTTATGAATTTTACAGCATAAAGTGTAACTTTGACATTTTACTAATGCCACATTAACATATTTTATTTGATTTTGACAATGCCTATTTGTGCTAAAATTGCCCAGAATTAATAAGATTAGGACATTTTTACCAAAACTACAAAGTTAGGATAAAATTGCAAACGTTGTAAAGGTTTGGATTTTTCATACCAATAGATCTTGTCTTTATATATAATAAAATTTGTCTCTATAATTTATGGAAACGACTTAAAGTTGTCTCTAATTATATCATTTAGTTTCCGTCACTATATTTTATAGAGATAAAATTATATTATCGTTCCATTATATAACACTTAATGAAGACGAAATTATTTTATTTTAGAGACAAAATATTTTTATTTTATACTTAATTATTTTCATATTATTTGAAAATTTTGAAATATAATTACTTTTAATTTATCATTTTAATATGGTATGTGTCAAAAATTTTAAATTTTAATATTTTAAAATTTTTCAATTTATCTTTTTTTAGCCGTTATCACAACTACCATCAGATTTTAAGTTAGAGTAATTTATCAAGAAAATGCTACTGAGGCAGCTGCACAATTTAAATTTGGGAGGAAAGACATTAACATTACCAAAAGGCATAGCGAGATTGACTCATCTTAGAGCATTTAATATGGTAATGTTGTTAATGGTGATCATAAGGATGCATTCACTCTTGCTGATTTAGAAAAGCTTAACATGCTTCGAGGGGATCTTCGAATACTGGGTTTAGGAAATGTAAGTGCAAGTGGGGCTCCAGGGGCATCGCTCAAGAACAAGTTAAAAATGGCCAAATTGTATCTATGGTTTGACGGATATAAGGAAGCAGAGGACTGGAGGGCAAGTAATGATGAAGATTTGATTCAAATGTTAGAGTCGTCACCTGAGTTAGAAGGGTTCAGTGTGTTCCATTATCAAGGAAAATCATTTTCTCCAACTTGGATGCTCTCATTAACTCACTTGAAGGATCTCACACTTAAATCTCTTAAAAATTGTGAGCATTTGCCTCATGAGTTGGGGAACTAGTCGTGCCTAAAATCTATTCAGTTCTTATTGTTTACCAAACTGAAAAGGCTAGGTGTTAAGTTCTGGTGAATACACAACCATCAGGAGATTTATTCGACATCAACATCAGTTATTGCTTTTTCGAAATTAAGAAATCTTTGTTTCCAAGGTTTTAACAACTGGGAAGGGTGGGATGATCTTGAAATGAACACAAATGGTACAATAGTTATGCCATGTCTAGACTCTTTGACTATTAAAAGTTGCCCCAACTTAAAGACATTACCACTCCTCCTGTTCCAAGGTACAACTCCACAATGACTTTCTCTAGTAATAAATATTTGCCCCACTTTAAGCAACTTTATTAAGAAGATGAGAGTACATGATTGGCCCAAAATCTATCATATCAAAGTTGATTATGCATCCTTATAATCGATCCATAAATTCTTCAGGTACTTTCTTCTACCTATATATATATATATATATATCCTTATCAACTTGGAACTCATGGCCATTACCAAAGATCACTCCTCTTAAATCTTGTTAACTAATGCCACGATGTTGTTCTGTAGATAAGTTGCAATTCCTCAAAAGTTGAGCAGCAGAATGGCAAAAACGCTCTTCAATGCATAAAAAGGTCAAGTGTTTAATTTATGACACGGAAGATGGTGAAATTTATGGCTGCCTTTCTCTTGGTGGTGGTGACATGATGTTGCTGCTATTTTCTGGGTTTCTTTCATTTGATTTTGGGGTATGCTATGTTATTCTTTGGTTGTTTTTTGTTGTGTTCAAAACTCACAAGCGCACGGATCGTGATTGCAGTATAAAGAGTTATCATTCCCACGAGGATTATATATTAAGTAACAATATTTTTACTTATGATCTTAGCTAGCAAATCAAATAAAAATGAAATAGAAATTAAATAAACACAAGAATCTAAATTAAATTAACAATCAAATGATAAAAAGCTTAGAGCCTAGGTTTAGTTTCACTATTCCAATCCGATCATGAATACTTTAACTAACAAAACATTAATTTCAGCTAAGGTTAATTGTTCTAAAATATCTAAAGACTCTCATGAGTTTAATTAAGCATGTCAAGATTAAGATTTAACCTACTCTCATGATTAAGAAATTAATCTTAACTCATTAAGCTCCTTAACAATTAATTTACCACCATAGACCCCTGCCTACTGTCATGATTCCCCGAAGAGCTCACTTATTCTTGTGGTGGAGTGATCTAAGTCCTATGAGTTTTAAGCTAATAAATTCTCCTAACTCTGGTTTGTGAATTTACCCATAAACATGCAAACAAACTGGACAAAAATAAAAGCATACATTAAGTGCAACTCATAGAATTAACTGCAAATTAAATTAAATAATTAAACTTTATGTTCAATAATATCATGGTATAGCTACTCCTAACCTAAACCCTAAAAGAAATTTAGCCACGCATAATTATGGCGAAGCACACAAACATGTTCAAAAGAATTAAAAGAAGAAGAAGAAAATAAAATAAAACTTTTTTAATCTTGAATGAATCTCCTTCAATCTTTGTTTGGCTTTTGCTCGTAGCTTCAAGAATGTAGAATGAATCCTCTAACATCCCTTTTTTATAGAAAAACTTGGTAGAAAACCTTATTGCACTTGAATTCCCAAGTCCTTCTTGAAAAAGGAAACATTTCTATGCTGACACCACTTCAGCACAACTTCATCATGGGCACGCAGCTCTTTAAGTCAAGATTCCAGCAAGTAGCACCAGTTGCACACCACTTCAGCATGGCAACGCATAACTTAAAGCTAAAATTTCAGAACATCACATTGGTTGAACACCTCCGATGTTGAAGTGGTGTCAGAAAAATCCTTAACTTCCTTGGAATTCCTTTTTAAGCTTTCCTACAAAAAGGGACAACTAATTAGGCTTTCAAATGAAATTACTTATTTGACTAGAATTAAACAAAAAATAATAGAATCCTAAATAAAATAGGAATCTATAATATTTCTCAATCAAACTCAAATTATACCCAAATTAAACCAATTTATTATTCAATATTCATTAAAATTCAACTCAAAATACATGTATAAATTACACACACATCAGTTTTTGGCATTTTTGTTCCAGTGCTTAGTTCTTTTTATTTCGTAATTACCCTTACCATTATTATTATATCTTTCTTAAATTCAAAGATGGATTTTCTTATTAAGCATTAATAATTGTATACATTGCATTGAGAAGGCCAACCCTACTCTAAACCCACCATGTGGAGGCACACAGTTCCTGCAAAAGAACCAACCATAAGAGTATACATTCCAGCAACAGGAGAATCACATCTCTTTACCCATGTGCCTAAAATAATTGAAGGAATCTAAAATTTAGTAATAGTATCAATAGTAGAGATGGAATACATGATCCAACACCCTGTCATTAACACAGAAAGCCGTAGGAGATTGCATCAGATGTCAACAATTTGACTAATAATAAAACTGTTCTTGGAGCCTTGCTTAAAATTTTGTTCTTTGACACTCTATGACCCGGAAACTCACCATTCTGCCATTTTTTCATTCAATTTATATTCTAGAGAGTCTGATAAATTTTTGCTATAAAATTTTTGCTCTTGAATTTTCTTATATAACTTGTTAATAAATGTTAAGCTAACATAACAACATAAAACAGTTGGCACGTCATTTATAGCATGTCAAAGTAGTCATTATTAGTCTTGTTAGTATAGGGGAGGGAGAGGTAAGGGTTTGAACCATGATCATCCAGGTTTCTGGCTAAAGCAACATAACACTAGACCAAATACTTCAAATTTCATTCAAGCTTTATGTGTGATTTAGCTTTGATTTTTATACAATCAATGCAAAAAATTAAAAAAAAAACATTATTATGATCAAGTGCATTTAGTAGTCTTGAAATGTGGTCTCACAAAAATATGGGCATCAGAACCCTGTTTCTATGAAATTCATGCCAGGTTGGGAAAAAATCACAACAACTAGGCCATTACAGAGATTAAAGAATGGAACTAGGTGAAAAATCCACCCAAGCAATAGAGAAGAGATAGTTACAATAGAGAAGAGAATGGGAAAAAATGGTTGCTGCTAATGAATCTATAGAAATTACTTCAACATCATGTAGTTTTGGGAATCTCACAGAAGCCTCCAAATTGAGATTTTTATAGAAATACTATTTCTCCCACTCCTTCATGTATTCAATACTTACAAACTTGAGACTAGCAAAACATAGCTCGTCCCTATATAACTCAACATTGACTTATTTCACTCCATCCATGTTTGAGATGCTTAGGTTTTCAAGTGAAGGTAATTGTCCTAGTGGCAATAGCAACATGATGTTCCTACAATTCCAGAGGTCTAGCTTTACCATCTTCTTGAATGTGGGATCTCCAAACCAAGATGGGAATTCAGTTCCACCAAAATTCACAATTGAAAAGCTTGATAGATTTTCATGGGGCTTTTATGCATTCAGAATCTACACTTCATCACTTGGATTCTTGCGACCATTGACATCGTGTGCCCATCCAGGTTCAATTCTTCTAGGCCCTGCTTCCTTTTAAGATTAAAAAAATGTGTGTCACTATTATCCATGACATTCTGTAGCCCTTCAATAAAAGCACACCCTGTAAATGAGGTAATTTATTCAACTCTGTCAACTTTAGTCCATTATCCTTTCCTACAATAAACTTTGTCAATGTGTGCAGATTTTTCAAGTTACCAATATGTAGTGACATCTCTCGCAAACTATATATGCCTATAATATCAAGGCAATGCAAGTTTGCTAGATTGCCTATGTCTGAGGGTAACATAATAAGACCACGACACCAACATAATTTTAATGTTTGCAAATTTAGTAAGGCAGCAACTGATTCAGGCAATCTTCTAATTCCAGTGTGAGATAAGTCAAGATATCTCAAATGCTTCAAGGCTCCAATAGAATTTTGCAATTCATAAACAGCTTGATAGCCTGCTAGTGGTAATGTTCTCAAGAATTTTAACTTTGGAACCAACTCGTACAACACCTTTGGACTAATCAAGTTGCCTACTAAAATAGGCAAGACCATGTGCAAACTCTTCATTTTTAGAAAGACTTCAAATTGTTGTCATGTAACAAATTCATCACCAATGAATGATAAATGACGAACCATTGGATATAATTGTTCATCCTCCCATTCATCACCCAACTGAAAACATGTCCCTATGTTAACATATCGAGCTAAATCATTCATTAGATCATGCATAACATATTTTGATTCACCACAAGTTGATCGTTAAAAAAATGATCTTGATAACAAATCACAAAAATATTGATGGCCTAGGTCCTCCATTTGCTTTACTTTCTTTGGTTGATACAAAAAACCCTCAACCATCCATAACAAAACCAAATCACCTACTTTGAACTCATAATCCTTAGGAAAAATAGCACAATAAGCAAAGCATTGTTTTAGATGAGGAGGAAGATGAAAATAACTCAACCTCAAGGTTGGAAGTATATTGCTTTTATCATCTGATAAATCCCATATTTCACTCCTTAAAACTTCCATCCAAACACTAGTATCTAATTTACCACACAACAGACCCCCAAGAGCTTTGGCTGCTAGCGGTAGCCCCTGACATCGCTTAATAATACTTGTACCAAGTCCTTCCAAATCCATGTGTTCAGCAAAATTTTTTGCTCCCAAAGCATGATGCACAAACAGTGACATGCAATCATGATATCCTAACTCTCGAAGATGATAGGCTGGAACAGAGCCCATCATTGCTGAAACATTTTAGCTGCAAATTATAATGATGAGAGTGCTTCCTTATGCCCTAACCATAAAAGAAGCACAAAGATGAGTCCAGGCTTCATAATTTTTTGCCCATACATAGTCCAAGATGATAAAAAACTTATTTAGAGATAGTTTATCTTTCAATTTTAACTGAACCAAATTTATGTTCTTACCATCATCGCCCTCTAGAATTGTTTTGGACATCCTTAGAACATCAAAATCTTCACCAACGGAAACCCAACTTCTCAAATCAAACTCCAATGTAGCGTCATTATAGATGAGCTGAGCAAAAGTTGTTTTCCCGACGCCTAGCATACCAATTATGGGAATTATAGAGAGTTTTGCATCACTGGCCCCAACTTTCAGAATTTCAACTATTGCCTCTTTATCTTTCTCTCTTCCAAAAATCTGCACTTCATTCACCAACGAGGTTATGAATGGTCTTTCTCCTATCTTCCTTCTACCACCCTCAGCTAAAGACGACGCTTTTTTTTTTGTTTGATGATTTCATCGAATGTAACCGTGATGTTCTTGATCTTGGAAACCATTTCAGAATTGAACCTCAAAGTACTAAAATTTAGCCTAGTACAACAGATGGGTATGAGTTTCCTAAACTTACTTGTGCTTGCTATAGTTTCATCCTCCAACTTGCGCCGATGAACCTCGGTAGCAAACTCATCAAGAATGTCCTCAACATCATAAGCCAAGTCCTTAAGCTCGCTAACCCACAGCTTGACTAATGGATTAGCCATCTACTTCTCCTCTGCATCATCAAGAACTAGATTAATTTTCTTAAACATAATCTCCCACTTCTTGAGTTTATCCACAATATCTCCTAATTCCCTTGCATACCTGAGTAACTCATGGGAGGCCAACTCATCAAACAAGACATGAAATGAAGCAGAGAGGAGTAAATAATAAAATTCAGAGGAAAAGAAGAGTAAAAAATCATGGGAATTATTTCATCCATTTCACAAGATAGGTTACATCCTTTATGCATACATCAAATATTACTATACGTGGAAAACCTAATTAGGAGCACTAATTAGAAGGAATAAAATAACTTCCTAAATAAAAATAAAGATTTAATTTCTAATATATATAATTAAATCTTTGACTTTCTAGAACTCACTTCAACACTCTCCCTCAAGTTGGTGAGTGTATGTTAATCATTCCCAACTTGCCAAGTGAGCTGTAGAACATTGTTCTAGATACAGCCTTTGTGAGGATGTCAGCTAGTTGAGTCTGAGAAGAAAAAAATGTAAGATTAATTATTCCTTAATTCATATGATCTTTGATGAAATGTCTGTCAACCTCCACATGCTTAGTCTGATCATGTTGAACTGGGTTGTTTACAATTGCTATAACTGCCTTATCATCACAATGTAATAATATGGGCTTCAGATGATCTAGCCCCAGATCCTGAACAATTCATTCTATCCATAGAAATTCACATACACCATATGCTATACCTCTAAACTTAGCTTTAGCACTCGACTGTGCTACAACTTTCTATTTCTTGCTTCTTTAAGTGACCAGACTCTTTCCAACAAATGCAAAGTACCCAGATGTTGATTTTCGATCAGTTTGATCTCTGGCCCAGTCAACTTCTATATAACCAAAAATTTTATAATCCTTATTTCTCCTAAAAAATAAACCTTTGCTAGGAGAAGACTTTAGGTATCTTAGCACTCGGTATACTGCATCCATATGTTCTTTACTCAAAGAATGCATGAATTGACTTACAACGCTTACTGCATAAACAATGTCCGATTGAGTATGAGATAAGCAAATTAATCTTCCCACCAGCCTTTGATACTGAGCTTTATCAATTAGAACTTGACTTTCTCGAAGTGATAATCCATGGTTGCCTTCCATTGGAGTCTCGGCTAGCTTGCAATCAAGCATTCTTGTTTCTGTCAATAAATCCATTACATACTTTCGTTGGCAGAGAGAAATACCTTGAGTTGATCTTGCAACTTCAATCCCCAAAAAATACTTCAAATTGCCAAGATCCTTGAGTTCAAACTTGGTTGCTAACTGTCTTTGTAGGGTTATTATCTCACTCGGATCATTTCTAATGACTACCATATAATCAACATACACAATAAGAGCACTGACTTTACCCGTCTTTTGTTTGATGAATAGGGTATGGTCAGCATCACTTTGTTTATAACTGAGCTTCCTCATAAATGTTGAGAGTCATCCAAACCATGCTCAAGGCGATTGTTTGAGTCTGTATAATGCTCTTTTTAATTTTCATACTCGATCAGTACACCTCGTTCCAGGTGGTGGGTCAATGTACACTTCTTTATCTATAGTTCCATTCAAAAAAACATTTTTCACATCAAATTGTCCCACTGGCCAGTCTAGGTTAGCAGCTATTGAAATAAGAACTTGGATGGTGTTCATTTTTTCTACTAGGGAAAGTGTATCTTCATAGTCAATTCTATACTTCTGAGTATATCCTTTTACAACCAACCGAGCTTTATATCAATTAATACTTCCATCTGGATTCAGTTTGACACTGAATATCCACCTACATCCGACCATTTTCTTTCCTTCAAGAAGTGGAACAAGTTCCCATATGGATTTCTTCTATAATGCTTCCATTTCATCATTCATGGCTTTCTTCCAATCTGGATCAGCTAGAGCCTCCTGCACATTACTCGAATAGATAAAGTAGATAATTGATTTACAATATATGCATGTGATTTTAACAAATGGTTTGCTGATATGAAATTATTGATGGGATATTTAGCATTAGTATTAAGGTCCGGATCATATTATTTTTTTAGAATCCCTCTATTTATTCTAAAAGAATAATGAGGCTCGGTATTTGAAGTTACTAAAGGAGATGAGTTTACCTCATTTTCCACATTCGGAGATTCTTTAACTTCTTGTGTGGATTGGGAAGATGTACTATCTTGATTAGTTTAAAGTCTGAGCTTGAAACTCGGACTACCTTCAATTATCTGTCAAGAAGAGATGCTCGAGCATATTGTTTGATCATTTAAGATGCTTGGGCATACTATCTGATCATTTGAGAAGCTCAGAGTAGGTAAGACACTCGGAGTGCTATCTTTAAAGATGTCCCAGACTTTCTCCCCTTTAAAAGAGCACTCGGATGGAGAGACGTAGGGTGCATTTTCATGGAACTGAACATCTTAAGTTACATACATCTTCTTAGCAGATGGATCACAACATCGATATCCCCTTTGTAGCTCAACATATCCAATAAAGATACACCAGACAACTTGTGGATCCAATTTACTGAGTACCTGAAAAACAAATGCCAAGCATCCAAATACTCAGGGCTCGAGATTATTGAGAGGTGGAGCTGGGATTAGCTCCTGCAGTTTTTGAAGAGGAGTTTTAAAATTAAGAATTCCTTATTGAGTTCAATTTATAATGTAAGCAGTGGAACGAACGGCCTCTCCCCAGTAATCCCGAGGAACATTCATGTCAAACAGAGATGCTCGGAGTACTTCCAATAGTTGTCAATTTTTTTCATTCTGCTATACCATTCTATTGGGGGGGGGTTTTGGTGTAGGAAGTTTGGTGATAAATGCCATGCTTATGGCAAAAAATATTAAGAGTCGAGTTAAGATACTCCCCAGCATTATCATATTACAAGACTCAGATTTAACATTAGTACTGTGTAGCCACCATTTTATATAGATTGTGAAACACAGAACACACATCTCCCTTATTTGAAAGTAGGGATACCCAGGTCATTCGGGGTACATTCGTCAATAAATGTTATAAAATATCAAGCACTAGACAGAGTAGGAATTCGAGCAGGTCCACATACATCATAATAAATAGTAAATGGAACTGAATTCTTATTATAACTCAGTACATATGAAATTCATGAGTGTGAGAAATGCACAATTTTAAGCACTCAACGTATTAGGATTAGATGTAATTTTAGTTGTATTTGTGTTTCTTTTGTTGAGATTTTGTTTAGTTTGAGTATTATTGCATGAATTGTATGTTTATTTATTTCTAGTATTATTTAGTTTGCTTTTGGTTATTTTTATGCATTTAGGAAGTCAAATAACAGTAAAGGAAAGCTGCATGGGGGTCATGAATGTCCTGATTGGGTCAAAAGAGCAAGAAAATGAGTAATTAAAGGCTGACTGGAGAGAATCAAGGAAATCAAGTTGTGCACGACCGTGTAGAATTTGCACACAGTCGTGCGACCTGATGACAGTCAAATCCGAGCTTAAAGTTAATTGCTAATTTTGAGGGATATGATGGGGAATTCATAAAAAGGAAAATCAAGGCTAGAGGCTAGGGTTTTATGAGGATATAGCCTCCAAAAATAAAAAATTATGATGGTTATGTCATTTTTGAATTTTCATATTACATTTTTTTTTTATCATTTTAGAGAGAACGAAGACTATTGTGGTTCATGTTAGTTTAGAGATTGAGGACAAGGATTGAAGAACAATAAGCCTTCTATTACAAAAGGGGTTTTTTTTAAAACATTTGCTTTTGTTCATCTTTATTTTGGATTAATGATAATGTTTATTTTCTTTTATTCTTCATCTTTTTCTCTTTTAATT
This sequence comes from Mallotus repandus, assembly GCA_949671775.1. NCBI lineage: Eukaryota > Viridiplantae > Streptophyta > Magnoliopsida > Malpighiales > Euphorbiaceae > Mallotus > Mallotus repandus. The sequence goes on along the minus strand of CATIWM010130017.1, from coordinate 31,174 downwards.
AACATAAGTGGCTAAGCTCTTTGTTAGGTTCTTATTTCAATTCAACTATGTGAATATTACAATTAAACCTAAGCCATTAATCCAAATCCTTTAGTTGTTGTTGAACTTAATGTCTTCATAGGACTGATCACCCTTTGATTAAATTTACACAATGAAACTTAATTTAGAGATAGGTTGCATTGGATATAAACAATAACCTATTAGGTTCTTTCTTAGTTAAGAGACATTAAAGCAACTAGTATTGATTAAAAGGTTGGTACTTTAAATTGGGTTAATCCAACACTTAGTAAGCGAGAGCTATAAATCTAAGATGCCAGCCTACTTGGTTAATTGTAGGGTTGTCCGAGAGGAAAGCCTATGATTCTTTAGACACCTTCAAATTGGATTAAGGTTAGGCTTCGCTTAGGTGTTTATTGATCTTAAGAAAAGGTTGAATTAGTAATAAGAACCCTAGCTCTTTAAATGGATTGTTATTTAATCATATTTCTTCTGTTTAATTTAAAACACCAGTTTTTATTATTTAAACAAACAAACACAATTAGTATTACAGTACTCAATTTGTAATCCCTGTAGGATCAATATTTAATTACTATTTATATAATTCTGTATACTTGCGGATTCCCATCAAGTTATTGGCACCGTTGCCAGAGATTGCCAAAATTGATATTGTTGAGAATTTCATGTTGTTTGATTTAAACTTTCTTTTAGTTTTTGAAGTCATTTTTGTTTGTGGTATTTATAGGAGCTTGTGTTAGTGTATGCACACAACACGTGATGCAACTAAACAAGGAGCCCAGTTAATACCACTTGATTTAGAGCTTGAGAGAACCATTCGTAGAAGGAGGAGACAAAATAGAAACAAAATCAAAGGAGGAGAAGAAGTAAAAGACCCACCTGCAGAGGAGCATGCAACACAGAATGGGCAGAGAACTATGAAGGACTTTGTGAGTCCCAATGTCCAAGGTGATCAAACTCCGATTGTAGGCCAGCGATAGTAGCTAACAATTTAAAATTAAACCCACCATGATCTAGATGATTCAGAACTCTTAGTTTAGCAAATTGCCACATGAGGACCCTATTGGTCACATGACCCAATTTTTAGGGTATTATTCAACCTTCAAGATGAATGAAGTGTAGCATGAAGCAATTCAACTTATCCTTTTTCCATTTTCTTTGATGGATAAAGCCAAGAGGTGGCTCACTAGCTTACCACCCAATTCTATCAACACATTGCTAGAGCTTTATACATCTTTCTTCAATAAGTACTTCCTACCAACTAAAGTACTAAAACTCAGAAATAAGATCAACTCTTTTTATCAAAGAGAGGAATAGAGCTTTTATGAATGTTGGGACAGATTTAAGGATCTTCAGAGACAATTCCCAGCACAGTTGATTCCTTCATGGGATTTGGTGTAGTCTTTTTGTAAAGGAGTCAACCCTATAATCAGAGTGAACATAGATGCCTCAGCTGGAGGAAATATCATGTCTAAGACTCTTGAAGATGCCTTGGAGCTTTTTGAAGAAATGGCTAACACCCAAAAAAAGGGGGAGCAATTGAAGTTGATAGCTTGACAATGCTTAGCGCAAAGTTGGATGCTCTATTCAAGAGGATGGAAAAGATGAGTATTAATGTAATTTCTAACTTATTTGTTTCTTGTGAATTATGATAGGGTGGTCATCCAACTATTGAATGCCAAATGATGCAAGGACTATCCATAGAGAATGTGAATTATGTAAACAACTTTAAGGGACATTAGAACCAAGTGCATTACAACACCTACAATACAAGTTGGAGAAATCATCCTAATTTCTCTTGGAGCAATCAAGGAAATAACTAGTGGAGGCCACAAGCACCACCAGGTTTTAGAGGGCAGAATGCACAACACCACCAACCTAATTTTCAGCATGAAAAAAGTTCAGCTTTAGGGACTTCTTTAGAGAGCAAGTTGGAGAAGTTCATGGATGTGATGTCCACAAAAATGAACCAACGAGATGAAGCCATAAAGAGGTTGGAAATTAGATTTGAGCAGATGTACCAAGACACTCAGCTCATGTTCAAGAATCACTTTTCTTCTATCTATAATTTAGAGGTACATATAGGGCAATTGGCAAATTCTTTGTCAATAAGGAATCAGGGTTCTTTGCCAAACAACACTAAAAAGAATCCAAAAGAGTAGTTGAAAGCTATTATTTTGAGGAGTGGAACAGAAATTCAACCCCCAAAAGCATCTATGGAATGTGAGAAAGAAAAGAAGAAGGAAGAGGAGAAAGAATAAGAAGATGAGTGGGTTGAGGTGCAAGAGGAGAGGAATAAGAAAAAGGAGGCAAGAATAAAGAGAAGCTTATTGAAAGATCAAAACCACCACCTGTGAAGCCTTATAACCTCCAGTTCCTTACCCCCAAAGGTTAAAGAAATAGGAGCATGATCATCAGTATGCAAAATTCCTGTAGAGGTTTAAGGCACTTCACATCAACATACCTTTTGTGGAATGTCTTTCTCAAATGCCAAAGTACACCAAGTTTTTAAAGAAGCTGATTTCTAACAAAAAGAAGTTGTAGGATTATGAGACAGCCACAATCACAAAGGAGTGTAGTTCAATCATCTCAAATAAACTTCCTTTGAAAAGGAAGCATCCAGGGAGTCTCACTATTCCATGTTCTATTGGAAATTTACAATTTTAAAGAGCTTTATGTGATTCAGGAGCTTCTATTAATCTTATGCCTTTGTCTATTTATAGAAAATTGGGGCAAAGAGAAGCCAAACCTATAAGCATTAGATTATAACTTGTAGATAGGACAGTGAAGGAACCAGAATGCATAGTGGAAGATGTGCTAGTAAGGGCTAGAAAATTCATTTTTCCAGTTGATTTTGTAGTCCTTGATTTTGAAGAGGATGAGGAGGTTACATTGATCCTTGGTATACCTTTTCTCTACACTGCAAAAGCAATTATTGATATCTATAATGGAACTCTCACATTGAGAGTGGGGGATGAGAGCTACATCTTCAATGTTTATCAAAGCATGAAATATCCCTATGATGAAGATTTTTGTATGAGAGTGGATGTTGTTGATGAATGTGTGAGTGAAGTCTAACGAAGGAGGTTGGCAAAGTCTGTGGAAAATGAGAATATTGAGAAGTGTGTTCAGGTACCCAAGATAAAGTACACCTTAAACACTAACCCCATATACCACCCATAAAATTACCAAACACTAAACCCACACCATCTTCAACCATAAAACCACCAAAACTATACTTGAAACCTTTACCCTAATATTTAAGGTACACTTTTCTAGGGGAAGATCAAATACTACCTATGATCATATCCTTTAAACTGAGTAAAGAACAAGAGAATTTTTGGTGGATGTGCTGAGGGGGAGAATTAAAGCAATTGGTTAGCAAATTTCAAACATAAGGGGTATAAGTCCTTCTTATTGCATGCATAAGATCTTAATGGAGGACGAACACAAGCCAACTATTGAAAGGTAGAGGAGGCTCAATTTAAACATGCAAGAAGTAGTAAAGAAAGAAGTAGTCAACCTTCTTGATGCAGGGATCATTTACCCGATCTCAGACAGTTCATAGGTGAGCTCAATTCAATGTGTTCCAAAGAAGGGTGGAATAACCATTGTGAAAAATAAGGAAAGGGAGTTTATTCCTACAAGAGTTATAAGTGGATGGAGAGTGTGCATTGATTATAGAAAGTTGAATGCATCCACAAGAAAAGACCACTTCCTTTTACCTTTCATTGATCAAAAGTTAGAGCGGATAATAGGACATGCCTTTTATTATTTTCTAGAAGGACACTCAGGGTACAATCATATTGTAATAGCTCTAAAAGATCAAAAGAAGACCATTTTTACATGTCCTTATGGCACATTTGCATACAGGAGGATGCCATTTGGATTATGTAATGCTCCTGCAACATTCTAGAGATGTATGATGGCCATATTTGCAGATTTGGTAGAGGAAATCATGGATGTTTTCATGGATGACTTTTCTGTCTATGGAGACTCATTTAAGGGATGGCTAAGAAATCTAGAGCAAGTACTTGTGCGCTGTGAGGAGACAAATTTGGTGCTGAATTGGGAGAAGTGTCACTTCATCGTAAATGAAGGCATTGTTCTTGGGCATAAAATTTCAGCACAAGGCATTGAAGTTGACAAAGCAAAGGTGGAGCCAAAAGAGAAGCTGTAATATCTCACAAATGTGAAGGGAGTCAGGAGTTTTCTTGGCCATGCAGGCTTCAATAGGCGGTTAATCAAGGATTTTTCAAAAATCTCTAAACCCCTTTATAAGTTACTTGAAAAAGATTCACCTTTTGATTTTACTGATAAGTGTAAATTGGCTTTTGACAGATTAAAGGAAGCCCTTGTCTCAGCTCCTATAGTGATGGCACCAGATTGGAGTTTGCCATTTGAGTTGATGTGTGATGCCAGTAATCATGCAATAGGAGTTATTCTAGGTCAAAGAAAAGAGAACAAATTGCATGTGGTCTATTATCCAAGCTAGACATTGACTAATACACAGGTGAATTATGCTTCTACAAAGAAAGAGATGTTAGCGGTCATTTTTGCTTTTGACAAATTCAGATCCTATCTCCTTGGCTCTAAGGTGATAGTGTATACAGATCATGCAGCATTAAAGTACCTGATGAACAAGAAAGATTCCAAACCAAGGCTCATTAGATGGGTGCTTTAGTTGCAAGAGTTCGATATAGAGATTAGAGACAAGAAAGGCTCTAAAAATGTAGTAGCTGATAATCTATCAAGGCTAGATGCAGACCAAGAAGAGAGGGCAGACAAGAGCCTATTAGTGAAATATTTTCGAATAAGATACTTTTGGCCATATCTCATGTGGGTACTCTATGGTTTACGGATATAACAAATTTTCTGTCTAGTGGAATCATACCAGAGGAGTTGACTCTTCAACAAAAGAAAAAGTTGTTTTATGACTCTAAATTCTACATTTGGGATGAGCCATTTTTATGGAGATTGTGCAATGATGGTATGGCGAGGCGATGTATAGCAAGGGAAGAAGTTGGGTCAATTTTGTATCATTGTCATGGGAATGTCAATGGTGGACATTATGGAGCACAGAGGACAGCTGCTAAAGTTCTTGAAGCAGGGTTCTATCAGCCTACACTTTTTCGAGATGCTAGGAATTTTGTGATGAGTTGTGATGCTTATCAAAGGAGCGGCAATATCTCAAAGAAGAATGAAATGCTTCAATCTGGAATCCTAGAAATTGAAATATTTTATGTATAAGGCATTGACTTCATAGGGCCATTTCCTATGTCAAAAGGGAATAAGTACATTCTTGTTTGTGTTTATTATGTTTCCAAATTGGTAGAAGCTCAAGCATGCTCAGTGAATGATACAAAAGTTGTTTGCAAGTTCTTAAAGAAGTTGTTCTCTCGGTTCGGTATGCCTTGAGTTATTGTAAGTGATGGGGGAACACATTTTAGCAATAAAAACATGGAAACATTGTTGGTTAGATATGGGTGAAGCACAAAGTAGCTACACCTTATCACCCTTAAACAAGCGGACAAGTTGAAGTGAGTAATAGGGAGTTAAAGAAAATCCTTGAATGGACATTGAGCAAATCAAGAAAGGTATGGCCAAGGAAGCTAGATGATGCTTTGTTGGCATACAAAACAGGTTACAAAACACCTATTAGGATGTCTCCTTTTAGGTTGGTTTATGGAAAAGCATGTCATCTTCCTGTTGAACTTGAGCACAAAACCTATTAGGCAGTGAAGGCCTTGAATTTATATTTTAAGAAGGTAGTTGAGAAGAGATTGCTACAAATGACTAAACTTGAAGAGATTAGAGAGACTACCTATGAGAATTCAAGGATTTACAAGGAATGCATAAAGAAGTGGCATAATGCAAGAGTTAGAGAAAAGAAATTTAAGGAAGGAGACTAAATTTTGTAGTTCAACTCAAGGCCCGGATTGTTTCCTGGAAAGTTGAGGAGTAGATGGTCAGGACCATTTACAGTGACTCATCCATATCCTCATAGAGCTATGGAATTGTGCAACACAAGAGGAGACATATTCAAAGTGAATGGGCAGAGGTTGAAGTTGTACCATGGAGGCACATTTGAGGATTTCCATCAAGTTTCATACTTGAGGGAATCAAATGAATGATCAATATATTGGTCTAGCTCATGGACCCTTAAAACAGCGCTTCTTTGGGGCTTAACCAAGATTGTTTTTATTTTGTTTTATTTTAATCATTTCTTTTATATTTTTGCAAATTCATTTTAGTTTTTATGTTTGTTTCTTTTTAATTTTCGGAAGTGAAGGAAAGAAGGAGCTCTAGAAGAGGTTTTGTAAGTATAATTTGTGTGGAATGTTAATTAGTGTGATGTGCAAGTGATAATTATGATGCATTGCTTGATCATATTATGTTATGTACTTTATTTTGTGAAATTTCATAAAAAAAATTTGAATGATTAAGTCGCGTGGCCATGCATATTTTGCGCACGGCTGTGCATGTGTCAGCCTCAAAATTTTGCACACAGTCATGTGCCTTATGGCATCATAAGTTCAATTCATCAGGTCTTGCGGCCGTGCCAAATTGGCGCACAGTCGTGCATCGCGACTGTACCATTCCTAAAATGATGCGAATTAGTGCACTTTTCCACTTCCTAACACTCCCCACTTCCCAAAGACCTAGGAACTCTAACCTTGACCACCTTTCCCAATTCCCAAACCCTAGAAGACCTCACCCTTGACTACTTTACCCAATACCCACAACCTTTCCCAATTCCCCATCACCCCACCTCCACTATATAAACACCTACCTCTTCAGCTTCTCTTCACATTCATTTAATCCCTTCATTCTCTACACCACCTTCCACTACACATATGCTCTAAACTCTCTTCATCTCCTTCAACCCACCATGGAGAGAGAACAAAGGAAGAAAAGCATAGCAAGGAAGAAGACCAATCCTCCTTCCCAAAGAGCAAGATGTGGTGGCAATTTAAGTAATCCGGGTGGTGCTAGTGAGGATAGAATGGTAAAGGCCTTACCTACTCAAATTCAATTTAGGCATGGTGAGCATAGGAATAAATTTTTACAAATGATTGGTAGGAAGATTATGCCAAATAAGTATATAAATGCTACATCCTTAACAGAACTTGGGTTCCTAGATGATGTTAATTTGTATGTCAATAGGATGGGATGGAATGATTTTGACATCGTGTAAAATTCCTCTTATGCTATACCTGCTTGTGAGTTTCTCTCTTCTTTTGAATTTAATGACCGCACTCTCATGCTTACTTTTTGTTTGGGGCATGAGGAGCAAACTTTAGGATTGTTTGAACTTAATGATGTATTTCATTTTCCAAAGAATCAAGAGGCCAATATTACATATGATAGGCATGAGTTTTTGAGAGAAATAACTGGGGAAAACGGGAGTTTTCTATAAGGCTAGATTGGCAAAAGAATCTCGGATTTGATCACCTGCATTGAAATATCTTCATAGGCTTATGGCTCATTCCTTTTTTCCAAGGAAGGAAGGGGACTTCATGGTCACTACCACTGAGCTTAACATTTTGTATTGCATGGTTAATGATGGAAAGCTCAATGTGTGTCATGCTATAGCTAGGAAATTGAGAGATGTTGCTACCAAACCAACTGGGGCTATCAAACCATAGCTAAATACCTTGATTTTGACATCAAAAACATGCCTTTTGAGAAAGTCAAGGGTCATCACTTCATTTACACTAGCATGATGGAAGCTATGGGTTTAGTTAGAGTTGATCATATAGGGAGAGCTTTTCTGATTCAACCCGCACACCTAGAAGCACCATAAGAAGAAGAGGAGGAAGAGGATGATGCTACACTTAATGATGTCATAGAGAGGTTTGATAGCTTAGAGCTGCAAGTTGGAGTGATTGACTCAAATGTAGGCGAGTTGAATTCTGAAGTTAAAAGAATGGGTCTCACTTCAAGGCAAATGAACCAGACATTGACCATGATTAACCATAACCTGAATGCCTACTTCAGCTTTCAGAACTTTGTTCCACCACCTTTCCCCCAAGATGAAGCAGTGGAAGAAGAAGAATCATCATCAGATTGTGAAGGCGAAGAGTAAAGCCTTCGTTTTTAATGATGTTTGGTTCTAGCTTGAACAATGTTTGTTTTATGTTTGTTTAAGTTGTTTTCCATTTGATGTTTAGTGGAATAATATGTTCTTATATTTTATGTTTTATGTTGATGTTTGATGTTTTAAGTTTGTTTTGTTTAAGTTGTCTTTGTTTAAGTTATTAAGAATTATAATTTTGTTAATGTTAGTTGTTTTGGTTTCGAATCAATTTCTCTTTTACATTTGTTACCATGATTATATATATGTTTGTCCTATGCGATGTGATGCAAAACAAGTCAAATTGAGAAAGGACAAGAGCATTACTGCAGGTTGCTTCAAGCCAAAAAATTTGAATTTTCGTCAACAGATGGCGCAGCGGTGCATATTTTATGCACAACCGTGCGTAAAACAACATCGAATTTCTACATGATCAGGTTGCACGGCCGTGCGTCCTCATGCACATGGCCAAGCGACCTGATGTTTTCTGGCCAACATGAATTTTTCCAATTTCTTTGTTGTCATTTGTTCATGCAAAAAGGACATTGCACATTTTAAGTGTAGGGGAGGAATTAATTTTTTAAAATTTTCAATTTTCAATTTCTTTAAGTTTTTATTTTATTTTTTATTTTGATTCCTATTTTATATTTTGATTTTATTTTATTTTTTATTCGAATTTCCTTATTAAATTGGGAATTAATGTCAGCTTAACTTCCCTTTTAAATTCTAATTCCTATTTAGTTAAGGAAATTTTGACTTGCTTTTTAATTTTCTTTCTTCTTTGTACAAATTTTAAATTTTAAATTTATTTCTTTTCCTTTTTGTCTTAGGAATAGAATTTCTTGTATCCCATATCTCTTATTTAAACCCTACTTTTCTTTTCTTTTTTTTTCTTTTTGTTATTTTCATTCTCTTATGTTATTTTATTTTTGTGAAGAACTAACATTGTTGTGATGGCTAGAAAAAAAACTCAATTCTAAGGAAGGAGGCTAATGATGGCAAGGGTAAGTCCAAGGATATAAAAAGTGATTATGATGCATTGTTTACCATCTATTCTGAAGAAGAAGGCCAGAGATTCTACTCCTTCGTCAAGAGAAATTTTAGCAAGCCAAATACTTTGATGATGAAATACTTTTTAATTTGGCGATTAAGGGAACCATAGATGTGTTTTGCAATAATCTGGGGTGGTCTAAATTGGCTACAACCCAACATGATGTATTCTTTGAGCTGACAATAGAATTTTACCCTACATTAAACATTGAGCCTCCTTTCGATTCTTCAAGCATCATTCCTCATTCTAGTCAACCCGAATACACTTTCATGCATGAATTAAGCCTAAGAAAACCTACAAAACACAAAATTAATATAAGAACAACATAAATAAATTTAAATAGAATTAATGAATAAAAACTTAAACAAACACAATCAAAAACTAAAGAAAACTAAACTATAACTACCCTAAAGAACTATGCTAATTTGCATTATAACAAACACCCCCACACTTAGACCTTGCTTGCCCTTAAACAAGAATTAAAGACCTAAGTGGGAGAATGACAAAAATCTTTTATCTTCTCCAAAACAAACATTGTTATCTCAATAAGTCATCTTAATTAAGAAAGAAATTTTACGAAAACGGTAGTTAGCATCTAAGCTTCCAATGCTCAACAATAATAGATTGGACAAATTTCATAGCATAATCAATAATGTTAACAATTTATCTCAAACGATTAAGAACAAAATCAAAGAATATAAAGTCAAAGTGCTAACCAAGCTTTCTAACCATAATGCTTATTCACCAAACTTAGGATTTTTAAAAACTAAAGTAGCCATGAGACATGGATTAAGCACACGTAATAACTAACAATTCTTATGGAGTTTTTAGTCACATACATATGGACTAATTGCATTACTTCCTGAATTAGTGTAATTAAGGAGCATACTCACTTACACACAACTTACTCAAAATGCAACAACTTGTAACATCATACATTCTTTCTGAATGAGTGTAATTAAGGAGCATACTCACTTACACACAACTTACTCAAAATGCATCACATTGACAAGCATAGTTATTTTATATATACATACATATATATATATATATATATTTACTTTTTTTTATAAAAGATAAAAAGGTAATGTAATCATGTCCTCATCCATTATTGAAAAGCTAGTTAAACGTATTATGGCTATAGTTTCCCTAAGGCTACAAAACAATCCTTAAAAACTAAGCTCAATTCCTAAACATCGTAGCTTTAAGAATAATTAGAAAGTTGACTAGACATTCTCTTAGATTTTGAAAATAATAATAATGGATAAAAAGAAAAACTTAAAGCTTATGCTAAATGAAACTTTAAAATTCTACCAATTAAGCATAGGAAGAAAATTACTAACATAGCAATAAAAAAAAAACTCAATCATAATCGAAATGAACTTGAAGAGAAAACTATTTAAAAATATGAAGTAGATAAAACTAAGCAAAATTAAGCATAGATGACACAAAATAATGAAACAACACCCATAATCATAAAGATAGACTTACACCTAATAAAATAACAACTACTACTACTCCCTCCCCCACACTTAAAAATTCACATTGTCCCCAATGTGACACCATAATAGGAAAGGAAAGAAATACTCCCCTAATCATCCGTAAGAGTTGGCAGTAGAGACTCAATGTTGTAACCAGAAAGGGCAAAGAATTGATTCATCTTGTACTCCATTTTCCTTTGCCTGCGATCAAATTGTTGGTTCCGAGTCTCCATTGCATCCAATTGTCACTGCATTGTAAGTTGATTATCTAGGATTTAATCCCAAATATGAGAGTGTCCACTTGAAGAACCACCAGCTTCACCCTCCATAGAAGTGAGTAATGGGACAGCACCAAGTAGTGTATAAGCGGGAAAGTGCTCGGGGTCTACATCCTCATCCTCTTTAACTTGTTTGGCTTTAATGGGTGAAGGACATCCCAATCCCCTCCAACTAGACCTAGACCTTGCCGAAATCAATTGAAAAGTAGCATCCACAACTTCTCCTCGTACAAAGGCTTGTTTAGTAAAGTAAGAGCACTCAACAACACGAGTAAAATTGTCAAGATTGACATTCAAAGACTTAGCAATAATGGTAACAACATGACCATGAGTGAGTGGGGCATCCTTACGTGCAGCACAAGTTAATAATTGAGTAAAAATCCAATATGTCCAACACACTTGTTTTTTATTATGAATGCACCACATCAAAAACAACTTTTGCGTAGAAACTCTATTGAATTTAGACTTATGGAAAACCACACAAGCAAGGACTTTGTGCAACAACAAGAATTTCAAATCCTTAATGAACGTAGCCTTACCTTTCTTGGGTTGAAATGAGGTTTGCAAGTTAGTCAAAAAGGTCCAGAATTCATTTAATCTAAAAGACTCAAGGGAATCACACATACCATTCTTTTTAAAACCAAAAACTCTCTACATGAATGAATATGTAAGTTGGTGTTTTGTCCCTAACATATGAAATTATAGAATTTAAGAATTATTTAAATTCACATCTAAGGTTGTATCAAATTTTGGCGCCGTTGCCGATGAATTTGTTTAGTGATTTTTATTAACTTAGGGTGGAGAAAGGTTGTTTTGGGCTTAAATTTTGTATTTGCTTTTGTAATTTATTATTTATTGAATAGTAATTGTTTGATTTTGCTTTACATTATGCTTACTAGAAGTGCTAGTGATAATACTCTTTATTTTGATCCTAAAATTGAATTAACTTTATGCACTTTATGTAGGGAACAAAGGCAAAGAAAAGTGAATCAACATAATTTGAATAATATGGTTGAACCAGAAAGAAGAATGTTAGGCGATTTGGCCCGACATCTCGGGTAGTTTTGGAGGAATAGTGGCTTCAACCATTGCTAATAACAACTTTGAGATTAAGCCAAGTATCATCAAAATGGTGCTGAACAATCAGTTTGTATATTTACAAGGAGAGGACCCTTATGCTCACATATTGACTTTCCTTAATATTTGTGCAACTTTCAAAATAAACGGTGTAACTGATGATGCAATAAGGTTTAGACTTTTCCCATTTTTGGTTAAGGATAAAGCATAACTTTGGCTTGCTAGTTTGCCAAGTGAATCAATCACAACATGGGACCAATTGAAGCAAGCATTTCTTCATAAATATTTTCCACAACATAAGACAGCTAAGTTTTGCGATGAGATCACAACTTTCAAGTAAAATGCAAGTGAGACAATCTATACAGCTTGGGAAAGGTTCAAGGAACTTCAAAGGTAATGCCCGCATCATGGCTTACCAGATTGGATGATCCCTTAAATTTTCTATAATGGATTGATAGATGAGAACTGAAACACTGTTAATGCAACTTCCGGTGGAAAATAGATGGATAAAACAGCCAAGGAGGCTATAACTTTGCTTGAGGAACTTGCATCTCAATGATACATGGGTGATGAACCAACAACGGCAAAAGTAAAAGGAGTTTTAGAGCTTGACACTATCAACTTATTGAGTACAAAGGTAAACGCTCTCACGAAGTTGGTAAGTAAAACTCAAATTAATTTTGTGGAAAGTGTTAATGTTGTTTGTGAGTTTTATGGAGGATCTCATTCATATACTCAATGTAATGTGAGTTCTAATGAGGATGTGAGCTATGTGCAATGAGCTTTTAATCAGAGAATGGGATTAAACTCTAACACTTATAACCCTTAATGGAGAAACCACCCCAGATTCTCATGGTCAAATCCATCATCTCAATTAAACCCTCCATTTAACCCAAACACCAAACCACAAAACCCATCTGGATTTCCCATGAAACAACAAGCCTTCAATCCTACCTATCCTAAACCTAACCTTGAAACACTTATGGAGCAATTTGTCAACCAATAAATTACAATCAACAAACAAAATGAGGAGTAACTTAAGCAACTAAACTCTAAACTTGAATAGCTTGCTACTCATAACTGCATCCTTGAAACCCAAATTGCGTAATAAGCCTCCTCGTCTAACACTAAATCTTTGGGGAAGCTTCCTAGCCAACCGGAGTTTGTGCCAAAAGAGACTTGCCAAGCAATTACTTTGAGGAGTGGTAAGGAGGTTGAAAAGGATGTTAGTAAGAATAAGAGAGTGGTTGATGATGACGATGAAGTGGAATTTGAAGCTCGTAAGGCAAATGAAGAAATGGATGTTAGTAGTAAAGATGATGTTAATAGTGTAAAGAAGGGTATAAAGAGAGATGCTAGACAACCCAAAGATGATGAACCTAAAGTGGATTTTAAAACACTTCCTTTTCCTCAAAGGTTCATAAAGCATAGCTTGGATAAACAGTTTGGGAAATTCCTTATTTACCTCAAGGAAATTCCCATTACTATACCATTTATGGATGCCAATAGAGATATTCTAGCATTGAGTAAATTTATAAAGGATATCATTAGCCATAAGAGTAAGCTTTAAGATTATGGGTTAGTTTCTCTTGTTGACGAATCTAAGGCTATGTATTCTAAATTCCCACCAAAGCTTAAGGATCCCAGTTGCTTTACGGTTCCTTATATAATTAGAGGTACTCATTTTGATAAAGCCTTGTGTGATATTGGTGCTAGTGTTAGCCTTATGCCTTACTCTATTTATAAAAGCCTTGATTTGGAAGAACTTAAGCCTACAAATCTGTGTCTTTCTATAGTGGATACATCTATTACTTATCCACTAGGCATTCTTGAAAATATGCCAACTAAAGTGGGGAAGTTTGTAATACCAGCTGATTTTGTTGTGATGGACATGGAAGAAGATCTTAAAATCCCTATCTTATTTAGGAGACCATTTTTTATGACACCATGAGCAATTATTGACATGAAAAGAGGGAAGATTACATTAGAAGTGGACAATGTGCATATGGAATTTGATGTGTTTAAGATGATGAAGTCTACACCAATGGAAGTGGTAAGTAGAATTGACTTTGTTGACATTATAGAAGAATGCATAGGTGAGGTGATACATGAATGTTTAAGGCCAGACCCTATTGAGCCATACATGGTACAAGATGTTAATATGGGGCTCTTGGAAGAAACTTCACACCTTCCTCCTCATAGAATCTCAAGGTTTGAGCCTTTACAATGAGATGATGATCCAAAGTCTACTTCACTAAATAAAGAAGTGAAGCTAGAGCTCAAGCCTTACCATTAAATCTAAGATATGCATTTCTTAACTCTAACTTTAAATTTCCTTTTATTGTGAATTCATCTTTGTCTAGTAATAATGTTGATGCTTTATGTGATGTGTTGTTTAGTCATAAAATTGCCATTGGCTATTCTATAAATGATTTGAAGGGTATTGGCCCTAATATGTGTATGCATAGAATCCTCTTACAGGATAATGCCAAGCCTTCCATTTAAGGGCAAAGGTGGTTAAATCCATTTACTATCACTAATGGAAGGAAGTAACTAATTTGCTTGATAATGGAATCATATATTCCATTAGTGATAGTAAATGGATGAGCCTCGTTCAAGTTATTCTAAAGAATGGAGGATTAATCGTTGTTAAGAATGAAGCTAATGATTTAATACCCACTGGAACTATCATGAGATGGCGTTTGTGTATTGACTATAGGAAGTTAAATAAATCAACTAGGAAAGATCATTTTCCATTGCCTTTTATTGACCAAGTTCTTAAGAGATTAGCCAATATTTCTTATTTTTGTTACTTAGATGGACTTAGTGGCTTTTATCAAATTCCTATTCATCCCGAGGACCAAGCTAAGACTACCTTTACATGTCCATATGGTACTTTTGCTTTTAGGAATATGCCTTTTAGGTTATGCAATGCACCTGTAACTTTTTAAAGATGTATGTTTTCAATATTTAGTAGTTTACTTGATGATTGTAAAGAGGGTTTTATGGATGACTTTAGTGTGTATGGTACTAATTTTTCCATTGTCGAGACAATCTCTCTAAAGTTCTTGACAGGTGTATTGAGCATGGGTTGGTCTTGAATTGGGAAAAGTGCCACTTCATGGCACAAAGAAGGAATAGTTCTTGAACACTCAATATCAAGAAGAGGCATTGAAGTTGATAGGGCAAAGGTAGAAGTAATTGCTAATTTGCCACCCCCAAACTGTGTTAAAGATATCAGAAGCTTTCTTAGACATGCAGGTTTTTATCAAAGATTTATCAAGGAATTTTCCAAGATAGCAAAGCCATTATGTAAATTGCTTACTAAGGATGCTAATTTTGAGTTTGATAAGGCATGTATTGATGCATTTGAGACTTTAAAGACGGCTCTAATTTTAGCACCTATTTTGCAACCACCTAATTAGGAGCAACCATTTGAAATTATATGTGATGCAAGTAATTTTGCGGTGGGGGCTATTTTGGGTTAAAGGAAAGAAGGCAAGCCATATGTGATTTACTATGCTAGCAAATTGCTTGATGAGGCTCAAATCAAATATACCACTATGGAGAAGGAGTTGCTTGCTATTGTTAATGCATTTGATAAGTTTAGAGTATATCTTGTGGGGCAGAAGGTGACTGTGTATTCGAACCATGCTGCTCTTAAGTATCTTCTAAGAAAGAAGGATGCAAAACTTAGGCTCCTAATATGGATTTTAATGCTTCAAGAATTTGATTGGGAAGTGAGAGACAAGAAAGGAAGTGAAAACCTTATTGCGGATCATTTATCAAGGCTAGATCATGAAGGGTTAAAGAAATATGATGATGGTGTGCCAATAAATGAGACATTTTATGGTGAATATCTACTTAGTATAGCATCAAAGGAACTTCCATGGTTTGTGGATATAGCTAATTATCTTATGAGTGGTATTCTTCCTTATGGGATGGATTATCAAAAAAGGAAAAAGTTTCTACATGATAGTAAATTCTAATATTGGGAGGAGCCAGTGCTTTACAAGAGGTGTGCAGATTGTTTGTTTAGGAGATGCATTCCTCAAGATGAAGTTCAAGAAATTTCGAGACATTGTCACTCTTTGAATGTTGGTGGACACTTTGGTGCATCAAAAACAGCATCTAAGGTACTACAATCTGGTTTTTAATGGCCTACTTTATTTAAGGATGCTAGGGATTTTGTACTTATATGTGATAGGTGTCAAAGAATAGGTAATATTTCTAGGAAACATGAGATGCCTTTGAAAGGAATCCTTGAAGTTGACCTTTTTGATGTTTGGGGTATAGATTTCATGGTTCCATTTCCTAGCTCTTTAGGCTACAAGTATATTTTGGTTATGGTTGACTATGTTTCAAAGTGGGTGGAAGTAATACAAACCATTACTAATGATGCAAAGGTTGTTAAAAAGATGCTTAAGAAAATAATTTTCCAAGGTTTGGCACTCTTAGAGCATTGATTAGTGATGTAGGTTCACACTTTTACAATCAAGTAATAGAGGCCCTTTTGAAAAGTATGGGGTAACACACAAGGTTGCCACCCCATATCACCCATAAATAAGTGGGCAGGTTAAGGTTAGTAATAGAGAGATAAAGTGGATTCTTGAGAAAATTGTGTCTTCTTCAAGAAAGGATTAGGCATTAAAGTTAGATGATGCCTTATGAGCATATAGAACAGTCTTTAAAACCCCAATTGGCCTTACTCCATACCAATTGATTTATGGGAAGTCTTGTCACTTGCTAGTGGAGCTTGAGCATAAGGCATATTGGGCAACAAGGGCTTTGAATTTTGATTTGAAAAAGGCTGGTAGGAAGAGACTACTTTAACTTAATGAATTGAATGACTTAAGAATGCATGTTTATGAGAATGCAAAGTTGTATAAGGATCGCACCAAGTTGTGGCATGATAAGCATTTATCTAAGAAGGAATTACATGAGGGAGAGCTCGTTCTCCTTTATAATTCAAGACTAAAATTATTTCCAGGCAAGTTGAAGTCTAGATGGTCAGATCCTTTCAAGGTTGTCAAAGTTCATCCTCATGGAGCAATAGATATTGCTAATGAAAAGGGGGAAATTTTTAAGGTTAATGGACATCGTCTCAAGCCATATTTGATCGGCGAAGCAATTGATCAAGGCTGGTCAATCTCTCTCTCTTCTCCCTAATTTCACCAAGGTCGAGCTATAGACTGTTAAATTTAGCAAGGTAATGATTACTCATTTTTATTTAGGTATTATTTTATCTTATTACATTTTTGTGTTTTATTTGGAATTAATTGAACCACATTTTAATATTAGTCATATTTATAGTTTTACTAATAGTCCTGTTAAATTTAAGTTAATCTTTTTCTATAAGCAAATTTTATATTTGTAGTTTATTTACAAAACACACATATGTACCATGTATTTATACTCAATTTCTTTTATTTCTTTCTTTTATTAAGTATATATATATATATATCTAATAGTGTGCATAGTTGTGTGCCGAGTCAGCGCCATTGTGTCAACTCATTACAGAGAGCAAATGTGCCGAGTCGTCCCTTGGTGATGACTCAGTACAGCAACCCTAGGTGCCGAGTTGCACCATTGTGACGACTCGCTACAGAGAGCAATGGTGTTGAGTTGGCAGCATTGTGCCGACTCATGCCTTCTGCAAACATACAAATGTACATTTCTAAAAACCACATACTTAATATAAGTATAAATATATACATATATAGATAGATATAATAGCTATTCTATTTCTTTTAGTATTCCGTCCTATTTCTATAACTAACCTCTAAAACAACAATAAAGAAATTGAAAAGTCATGTTCCTTTCCAAGAAAGGTCATGACCTTTTACCATCAACTTACACCATAGTCTAATAGCTATATATACAACTCATTTGACTCATTTTTTTCTCTACCTACACCTATTCCTATTCCTACACTTCTTTTCTCAAGTTCCCATACGTTTTCTTCATTTGCCTTACAAATTCTCTTCTTCTTCTTCATATTCTTCCCATCTTCTCACTATTATAACTCTTGCCTTTTCATATTTCACTTAACCTACCTAAATCCTACCATCCATCTCTCTTTCAATTTCTTTTCTTTTCCTTTTCTCTATACATTAGCTTTTCCCCTTTTACTCCATACTCACTATCATCACCATCTTCCTCATCCTTACACCCTAGCTGTTTTCTTCATATTCTATTCTTATCAATACATCCTTTCTTTTATCATGGGTAAGACAAGGGGGTTCTTCATCCAAAAGACCACATATTAAGGAAGAGCACCAAGAAGAAGAGGACCTTGCACCCACCTATAAAGCCAAATTTCCCATTCTTCACATGAGGAAGGTGCTAAATTGACCACTATTAAGTTCCAGGAAATTATCGATTTTAAGTATATTCCTACCACTCTTCTCAATGATATAGATATGAATGAATCTTTTAATCAATTGTTGACAACTTGTGGGCTTATGAAATTTGTGTTTATGCATGAAGATACTTATGTTGAGTTGATCACTGAATTCTATACAACCTTAGATGTGAATTCAAATAATTCTCAAATTCTAGAATTTCGCATGTTAGGGACAAAACACTAACTTACACATTCATTCATGCAGAGAGTTTTTGGTTTTAAAAAGAATGGTATGTAAGATCCCCCTGAGTCTGTTAGATTAAATGAATTATGGACCTTTTTCACTAACTTGCAAACCCCATTTCAACCCAAGAAAGGTAAGGCTACGTTCATTAAGGATTTGAAATTCTGGTTGTTGCACAAAGTCCTTGCTTGTGTTATTTTCCACAAGTCTGAATTCAATAGAGTTTTTGCATAAAAGTTATTTTTGATGTGGTGCATTCATGATAAAAAAAATAAGTGTGTTGGACATATTGAATTTTTACTCAATTATTAACTTATGTTGCTCGTAAGGATTCCCCACTCACTCATGGTCATGTTGTTACAATTATTGCTAAGTCTTTAAATGTTAATCTTGACAATTTTACTCATGTTGTTGAGTGCTCTTACTTTACTAAGCAAGCCTTTGTACGAGGAGAAGTTGTGGATACTATTTTTTAATTAATTCCGATAAGGTCTAGGTCTTGTTATAGAGGATTAGGATGTCCTCCGCCCGTCGAGCCAAACAAGTTAAAGAGGATGATGATGTAGACCCCGAGCACTTTCTTGCTTATACACCACTTGGTGTTGTCCCATTACTCACTTACCCTATGCAGGGTTAAGCCTGTGGTTCTTCAAGTGGACACTCTCATATTTGGGATCAAATCCTAGATATTCAACTTGTAATGCAGCGACAATTGGATGCAATGGAGACTCGAAACCAATAATTTGATCACAGGCAAAGGAAAATAGAGGACAAGATGAATCAGTTTTTTGCCCTTTCTGGTTACAACATTGAATCTCCACCGCCAACTCCTATGGATGATTAGGGTAGTATTTCTTTCCTTTCCTTACTATTATAGTGTCACATTGGGGACAATGTGCATTTTTAAGTGTGGGGGAGGGAGTAGTAGTTATTGTTATTTTATTAGGTGTAAGTCTATCTTTATGATTATGGGTGTTGTTTTATTATTTTGTGTCATCTATGATTAATTTTGCTTAATTTTATCTTCTCCATATTTTTAAATAGTTTTCTCTTCAGGCTCATTTCGATTATGATTGACTTTTCTTTTTTATTGCTATGTTAGTAATTATCTTCCTATGCTTAATTGGTAGAATTTTAAAGTTTTATTTAGCATAAGCTTTAATTTTTTCTTTTTATCCATTATTATTATTTTTAAAATCTAAGAGAATGTCTAGTCAACTTTCTAATTATGCTTAAAGCTATAATGTTTAGGAATTGAGCTTAGTTTTTAAGGATTTTTTTGTAGCCTTAGGGAAACTATAGCCATAATACGTTTAACTAGCTTTTCAATAATGGATGAGGACATGATTACACTAGCTTTTTATCTTTTATAAAAAGAAAAAGTAATATATATATATATATATATATAAGTATGCTTGTCAATGTGATGCATTTTGAGTAATTTGTGTGTAAGTGAGTATGCTCCTTAATCACACTCATTCAAAAAGAAATGCAATTAGTCCATATGTATGTGTCTAAAAACTCCATGAGAATTGTTAGTTATTATGTGTGCTAATCCTTGTCCCATGGCTACTTTAGTTCTTAAAAATCCTAAGTTTGATGAATAAGCATTATGGTTAGAAAGCTTGGTTAGCACTTTGACTTTATATTCTTTGATTTTGTTCTTAATAGTTTGAGATAAATTGTTAAACTTATTGATTATGCTATGAAATTTGTTCTATCTATTATTGTTGAGCATTGGAAGCTTAGTTGCTAGCTACCTTTTTCTTAAAATTTCTTTCTTAATTGAGATGACTTGTTGAGATAACCATGTCTATTTTAGAGAAGATAAAAGATTTTTGTCCTTCTCCCACTTAGGTCTTTAATTCTTGCATGAGGGCAAGCAAGGTCTAAGTGTGATGGAGTTTGTTATAATGCAAATTAGCATAGTTCTTTAGGATGGTTATAGTTTAGTTTTCTTTAGTTTTTTATTGTGTTTGTTTAAGTTTTAATGCATTAATTCTATTTAAATTTGTTTATGTTGTTCTTATGTTAATTTTATGTTTTGTAGGTTTTCTTAGGCTTAATAGTGTATTCAGGTTGACTAGAATGAAGAATGATGCATGAAGAATCGAAAGGAGGCTTCATGGAGGGATGCCAACTTGACACATTACTACCGAGTCGTTACAGCAAGCCTTGGTGCCGACTTATGACACCTATAATGAGTCAGCACGAACCATACGATGAAGGCAGAAAACCATGTTGACTCGTCACATCAGTGCTGAGTCGTTACAGAGACATCCAGTGTCGAGTTCCTCCTAAGTCAGCATAGTGGTGCCGAGTCGTCCCCCACACCCCTTCATCGCACCCTTTCATATTTGTATCTATTTCAAAGGGACACGAAATAGGATCATGAAAAGCCTATAAATGCATGAAGTTAGCTCTATTTTGGTCATGAAAAACATTCTAGTTTAAGTATTAAAAATAGTTAGTATCTTTATTAGTTTTATTGTTAAAAAAAAAAAGAAGTTGAAGTACTTAATGTTCAAAAGGCATATCCAAGGATTGAAGGAAGATATCAAGAGGACCTACCACAATCAAGTAACTTCTTAGAGAGCATTGAAGAGTTTATCAATACAATCTTTTCTCTTTATTTCTATTTAATCACTTGATGTTTATATACTTTCTTATTATTCCTTCATTTTGAGCATTATGTATTTTAGCTAAGTCTTTGTATGTAGAACTACAATGATGAATTAATCTATGGATCACCTTTTTATCTTTTACACTTCATGGTTGATTTAATTTTAATTGAGATTTGGATTGTGTTATGTATGCTTAATCACCATATATAACTTATTAATCAATATGTTTACAATAAGAATTGGAGCATTTTGGTGGAAATGAAATTGAATTTCCTTAAAGGTTAAAATAATACTTAGATACAAGATATTCACTTTAAAGGGGTAAATAATTGGCACGGAACTTGTTGGTTTTTATTTATCTCTGCAATTTCACGATAGTGTGCATGGACTCTAAATTAAAATACCCTTAATTGACAACGAGAGTTTATTTTGAGGATCATTGGCTATATTCTCCAATCAATACATGCATATTTATATGATTGTTAACTTTTATAATTCTTGATTAATTCTGAATTGTAATTCTAACATACATTGCTAAAAATCGTTATTAGTATATTCAATTTAATTAGTGTAGTTAGTAATTTAAGAACTTTAAGTTAATTAGAATAAATTAATATTATTTTACTATCATTTTCCTATCCATCCTAGTATTTGCCCGGTTAATACAAAATTTACTCTAAATTCCCTAGTGTTCGACACCCTACTTGCTCTATACTTAGTCTTGGAGACTAGGGTTTAATTTGACTCACACCAAGGATAGCACTAGGGTTTCTCCTGATGAGTTATTTGTTTTGTGCTGCTTGAAGACTAACGTAAAACTATGATGTACATACTTTGTTTTGTGTTCTATGTGGTGTGTTGTGCAGGCTAGGAAGGTATTGTTATCAATAGGGCATATTGTCACTGGCTTGGCGTTGTACTTTTCTCCATTCAAATTTGCCAAACATCAGTTGGAGTCTTTGGAAGCCGAATCCCTAGCTAAAAATTACCTTGTTCGGGCTAAAATCATCACAGACTTTAATGAGTTCCATGATTTCACTTCAAATAGATGTTATTTATTACGTCAAACGGCAATGCAACATGCTGAAGTCTATTTGCCTCCTAGCATAATGGAGGAAGAAACTAATGAAAGTAAGAGTGAAGCCAAGAAGAGAAGGAACACCAAGTGTTTGAGCGATGGGATCATAGAGAAAAGAAGGAGCTAATGGACATCTCTGACAATAGGATTGGGAACATGATCAATGATTCGTCCACTGATATGAAAAAATTTGAGAGGCGTTGTGAATTGAGGGCTATAAGGTTGCAGCACCAAATTGATGAAATCTTTCGCATACTCCCTCAAAGAAAAAGGTTTAAGATGATCAATGAGGCGGTTCATGCCATAGTTATTGCTCCTTTGACTTCCCCACCAAGTGCATCAGATTGAGCGAAGTACACTATTTTTTAGTTTTTATTTATTTTGTTTTATTTTATTTTCTTTATGTGTTTGTTTTATTTTAAGAGTCATGCATGTTTTGATTTAATTTTTGTGTTATTCATGCATTACTCTCACATTTGAATTTTTACAACATATTCACATAGAGGGCCTTATTCATTAGTTTAGTTTTCTTGAAGAAATGCTTTAATCTTCCTTTAATGATTTTTTTTGGCTTTTAAATTAGGAGAGTGACTTGTGGTTAGGAATTTTTAAATTTTAATGAACTTAATGCTTACTTTTCTATTGAACAATTGAATTTAGATGCTTGATGTTTGAGAAAAGTATTTATGAGTAGGAATTTGAAGCTACTTTAAAGTGGTTAAATTCTCATGTATTTTGGTATGTTTTCTTCTAAAAAATAATTAAAATAAAATAAATGTTTAAATCAATAAAGCAACAAGATGGAGTGTAAAACACACTTGTTCTAGTCCACTGCTCTTTTTAGAGTAAGAGTATCCAAAGGACCCTTTTTGGAGGTATCCACATTGAGTAACATAGGAAAGGAAGGGGATACTGAGATTGGGAAGACTTTGAATGAATAAAAGTTTTTATTAAGACCATATATGTGCTAAAATTTGACCCCCTATTTTTTGGCATGATTCCTACTTGCTTCCATTTTTCTTAGGTGTCAATTATTTGCTTTCATGATTTCAATGGAAAAGTATGCTCTCCACACGGAAAAAATCCATTCTTGACATCGAGATACTTTTTTAATTTAGAGTTTTTAAGCTTTTTATTAAAGGAAGATTGAGGTAGTTAGTCAAGTTAAAGCTAGTTAATGAGCATGATTCTTTAGGTGAATATGTGTTTTTGAGCTTTACTTAAGGACAAGCAAACATTCAAGTGTGGGGGAATTTTGATGAGTGTGAGAAATGCACTATTTTAAGCACTCAATGCATTAGGATTAGATGTAATTTCAGTTGCATTTGTGTTTCTTTTATTGAGATTTTGTTTAGTTTAAGTATTATTGCATGAATTGTGTGTTTATTTATTTCTAGTATTATTTGGTTTATTTTTTGTTATTTTTGTGCATTTAGGAAGTCAAAGAACAATAAAGGAAAGTTGCATGGGGTCATAAATGTCCTAATTGGGTCAAAGGAGCAAGCAAAGGAGTACTTAAAGGCTGACTGGAGAGAATCAAGGAAATCAAATTCTGCACGGTCGTACGACCTGATGACAGTCAAATCCGAGCTTAAAGTTAATAGCTGACTTTGAGGGACGGGATGGGGATTTCACAAGAAGGAAAATTAAGGATGAAGGCTAGGGTTTTATGAGAATATAGCCTCCAGAAACAAAACATTATGATGGTTATGTCATTTTTGAATTTTCATATTACATTTTCTTTTTATCATTTTGGAGAGAACAAAGACTATTATGGTTCATGTTAGTTTGGAGATTGAGGACAAGGATTGAAGAACAATAAGCCTTCTATTACAAAGGGAGTTTCTTCAAAACATTTTCTTTTGTTCACCTTTATTTTTTATTAATGATAATGTTTATTTTCTTCTATTCTTCATCTTTGTCTCTTTTAATTAAAATGAGTGGCTAAGTTCTTTGTTAGGGTTCTTATTTCAATTCAACCATGTGAATATTACAATTAAACCTAAGCCACTAATCTAAATCCTTTGGTGGTTGTTGAACTTAATGTCTTCATAGGACTGATCACCCATTGATTGAATTTACACAATGAAATTTAATCGAGAGATAGGTTGCATTGGATATAAAGAATAACCTATTAGGTGCTTTCTTAGTTGAGAGACATTAAAGCAACTAGTATTGATTAAAAAGTTGATACTTTAAATCGGGTTAATCGAACACTTAATAAACGAGAGCTGTAAATCTAAGATGTAAACCTACTTGATTAATTGTAGGGTTGTCCAAGAGGAAAGCCTATGATTCTTTAGATACCTTTAAATTGGATTAAGGTTAGGCTTGGCTTAGGTGTTAATTAATCTTAAGAAAATGTTGAATTGGTAATAAGAACCCTAGCTCTTTAAATTGATTGTTATTTAATCATATTTCTTGTGTTTAATTTTAGTTTAATTCAAAACACCATTTTTTGTTGTTTAAACAAACAAACACAATTAGTATTATAGTACTCAATTTGCAATCCCTGTGGGATCGATATTTAATTACTACTTGTACGATTCCATATACTTGCGAATTCCCACCAGAAATCCCGTGGCTCTTTGCCAATTCACAAATATCACACTTAAACTCAGAGTCTTTGATACTCAAAAATAATTCAGGCTTTAGTTTTCTAAGATAATAAAAAGATAGATGTCCAAGACATCGATGCCATAAAATTACTTGTGCTTTGTCTAAGCTGCTTGGAACTACACTATGGACTTGACTTGATTTCTTACTCGGATCACCATGCAAATCAAGATAGTATAACTTTCCACATTTAACACCAGAGTCAAGAATCCAGTGCGTTGCAATGTCCTGAAATAAACAATAGTTAGGCTAAAATTTGACAGTACAGTTTAAGGTTTCAATGATTTGGCCAACAGATAGTAGATTACAAGAAAGAGATGGAATAATAAGAACAGTATCTGAATTGAGAGAGTCAGAGTTAGATATTGATCCTTCATGGGTGACGGGTGCTATTCCTCCATTAGCAGTCAGAATATTTTGTTATTTTTTACTAGTCATGCCTGGAATCTATTCAATTCTTATTTTTTACGAAATTGAAAAGGCTGGGCGTTGAGTTCTAGCGAATACACAATCATCAAGAGATTTCATCAACATCAACTATTGCCTTTTCGAAATTGAGAATCTTTGTTTCCAAGATTTCGACAACTAGGAAGAGTGGGATGATCATGAAATGAACACAAATGGTACGATAGTATGCCATGTCTGGACTCTTTGACTATTAAAAATTCCCCCAAGTTGAAGACATTACCACTCCTGTTCCAAAGCACAACTCTACACAAACTTCCACTCCTGTTCCAAAGCACAACTCTACACAAACTTTCTCTAGTGATAATTATGTGCCCCGCGTCAAGCAACTGCATTAAGAAGATGACAATACATGATTGGCCCAAAATCTATCATATCAAAGTTGATTGTGCATCCTTATAATCGATCCTAGGTAATTTCTTCTACCTATGCATATACATCCTTATCAGACTTGAACTCAAGGCCTATGTAGCATGGAAACAGAAATGGGAAATGGAAAAATGTGGAAACGGATACGGCAAAACTCCATTTTTTAAAATATAGGAAACGAAAATGGAAACGTGGGAGAAATGTGTAAATATTAAAAGTATAAGGGTATATAAATAGATATTAAAAATATACGAATATTTATAAATATAAATTTTCTATATAAATCTTGAAAAATTTTATCTATTATATCAAGTGATAATATAACTATAGAAATTATTTTGTTTAGTTAAGAAAAACATAACATTAATTTTTAATTTGTCTCCTTTTTTATTTAGGAAAATACTAAAATAATATATTTTTCAAGTTGGAAACGTTTTTTCTAATTTTTCATATTTGTGGAAATGGCCCCAAAACGTTTCCGAGAAGTTTTCTAAAGTTTCCGATACAAAAATATTTCTGAAACACGGAAACACCTATTCGGAGAAGTTTCGGTGCATCATAGCTCAAGGCCATTGCCAAAGATCTCTCCTCTTAAATCTTGTCAACTAATGCTACAATGTTGTTCTGCAGATAAGTTGCACTTCCCCCAAAGTTGAGTAGTGGAATGGCAAAAAGGTTCTTAAATGCATAAAGAAGTCAAGTGTTTGATTTCTGACACGGTAGATGGTGAAACTTATGGCTGCTGTTCTATTGGTGGTGGTGACACAATGTTGCTGTTGTTTTCTGGGTTTCTTTCTTTTGATTTTGAGGTTTGTTGTGTTGATATTTGGTTGGTTTTTTGGCATTTTTCTTAGCAGTGCCTAGTTCTTTTTCTTTCGTAATTGGCATCTTCTGTATGTACAAATGCCCTTGCCATTATTATTATGGCTTTCTTAAATTTAGAGATGGATTTCCTTATTGAGCACTAGTAATTTTATATGTTGCATTGAGAATGATGTGGTCCAAGAACAAGCTTTGGAGTTCTTAGACAAATTGGATAGGCAGTGGCAGTTTCATAATTAAAGCGAAGTTCCAAGTGTCCGATTTGAGCGATTTCGGTGGCTAATTTGGGTGGAATTGGGCTACTAATTCAAAGTCACGAGATTTGCTCGTGATGCCCTATGGATTTTGGCCAAATTTGATTGTTTGGGCCTTTAAATCGCTGTTTTTCTATTTTATTAATTTTTCCTCTTTTTATTAGGAGTTTATTTAGGGTTTATTTTAGGTCTATAAGCTTATTTTTCACCTTGTTTGGACGGCTTTTGATTTCTAATAAAAATTATAGACTTTTTTTATTCCAAATCCCCTAGAATTCGATAGAATCAATAGGGTTTTGAAGATTGCAAATCAGTATTCCTTTGAATCAACGATTTTTGCAATTATCTACCTTCCGCTACATCAACAATCATGCTCAAGTTCGGGTTCAAATTCCAGAAGGTTGCATAGCCTACAACACAGTCATGCATAAAAAGGTGTTGCTTGTCTAAAACTTCTTCAATTCGAACAGAAAGATGCACCACCTACAACACACCTATGTTGGAATGCAAGGTTTATATTGCACGGGTGTTGCAACCGTTCGTGTTGCACCCGTGCAACATAAAGCTTGAATTCCAATAGCTTGCACGAATAATGACACAAGAGTGCATTAAACCATTTTGCCCTATTCCTTAACCTTTTTGGAATTACTTTTTAAGCCTTCCTACAAACAGAGAAATATTAATAAGTACTTATAGTTTTTAAGACATGCAAACCCAGGCGCATAACTCTTTGAAATCCAATGAACATAATTCTAAAAGAAAAACATTAAGGTCTATAACTCTTTTCGAAAAACAAAACTATTTTTTTTAATTCTCTCAATTCAATTCTTCCCACTCTTAGTTATCCCCTGTCGTTCCTATATTACTAAGTGTGGATACCGCCAAGTGGGTCTTTTGGATACTTATACTTTAATTAGAGCATTAGAGTAGGTTAAGAGCATATAAAAAATTGGATTTAAGTTCTTCTCTTACTTAATAAAAGAGAGATATTATTATATTTTTTAGAATTACAAACAAAAAATGCACTCTCTCCCAAAGCCATGCTTAAATTCAATCTCCAAGTTGATGCTTGGGTTATAAAAACTAAAAATTTTCATACATAATGACTATGTACAACCATCTTAATTAATAAACTATTCAATAATTCAATATTGAACCGGAAAAAAAGCTTATGTACTATTTCCCTAATCACAATTGAGCTTCAATTTTGCACAAAAAAAAATTAAGGATAAGTTTTACCATAAGTGTGGAAAAATTGAGTTGAAGGTTAATGAAAATTGAACAACCTTTTATATTTTTTCTTTTTTTTTACTATATAACCAAAAATAATGAAATGAAAATTCAAATTACACCCTCCCCCACACTTATCACTGGCGTTGTCCTCAATGACTAAAACAAAGAGGAATAAAGGAAAAGAAGAAAATAAAAGAAAACATGAGAGAGGAGAAATACTGCCCTGTATAATGATCCTCATTGTATGACACAACCATGTCGTGGCCATGTTAGAAATTGTGCAACCTTCTGCCCAATTTAATTTCGATGGTTTTATACACAACATGGAGGGTGTGGTGGTTGTGTCACAATGTGTGCAACTTTCTGTCCAAAAGAGTTGGTAAAAATTGAGATTGCACGATCATGTGGTCATAGTGTTGAGTTCTGTGATGTAAATACCATCTCGTGACACAACTGTGCTGTGATTGTGTTCAAAAGTGCGTAACCTTCTGGACAGCGATTAAAATTAGAAAATGCATTAATACGACCATGTGTTGCCCATGTAAGAAGACATGCATGTTTCTGCCTAAAACAACTAGAAACATGACTGTGCTTATTTACGTGTTGAATGTCCATACATGTAATCCTTAGCTCTCTCATCTTCTCTCTTTGCCCACAAAAAACCTAAGATAAAAACACATAAAATAAAAAGATAATAAAGGAAAATAAAGCATAAAAATAAAAGAAAAGTAAGAAAACATAATGGGTTGCCTCCCATTAAGCGCTTGTTCAAGGTCATTAGCTTGACCCTAATGCTGGATCTTCACTTATGGAGGATTGATTAAGGAATAATCCTCTCCCACTTGAGCTCGCTTATTTGTCACTTGGAAAGAAGAAGAAAAATTCTTAAAATTCATATTCTTCACAACACTTTTAACTCACCACTCTTTATTATGTTTCTCTAGAGGTCCTTTTTTCTTTTTAACTTTCTTGGTTGCCTTCACCTCCTCAGTATCACGAATAAAGCATGTTTTAGGTGGCTCTTTGACGACTTGTGGAAGAATTTCTTTAGCATAATTCTCAACTACATCCACCTGGAAATAAGAAGTCATTGATGGGGATTGTTGTGGCTTCTTCAAGACATCAAAATGTACTTTTTCTTCTCCAATTTCTAGTAAAATTTTGCCTCGTTTCACATCTATTATTGCACCAGCTGTGGCTAGGAATGGATGTCCCAAGATGATTGGGATTTAATGGTCCTCTTACATCTCTAAAATGATGAAATCTCCTGGCATATAGTAGTCTCCAACTTTAACGGGCACGTCTTCAAGAATTCTATAAGGATAGATGATGGACCTATTCGCTAGCTATAGCGACACCATTGTTGGTTAAGGTTCACCAATATTTAGGTTCCTACAAAAAAAAAAGAGGCATTATGCTTACACTTGAGCCTAAATCACATAAAGACTTACCAATGAATACATTCCCAATAGTGCAAGGGATAGTGATACTCCCTGGATCCTTCAGCTTTTGTGGAAGCATATTTTAAATTACAGCACTGCACTCCTCATTTATAGGAATGGTTTCATAATCCTCCCACTTTCATTTGTGTTCAATGATGTCTTTTAGGAACTTTGTATAGGTGGGCATCGTATTGATCACATCCAAAATTAGTATGTTCAATTTAAGTTATTGGAATGCCTTTAAAAACTTCCCAAAATGCTTATCATATGTGGCTTGTTTGCTCCTTTGTTGCCTTTGAGGGAAGGGGAGTGGTGGAGTTCGTATAGGTACTTCCTTTTTATCTTCTTTCTTCTTTTTGGCATCTTCAGCCTGTTTTTCCTCTTCTTGTATGTCCTTTATAGCCTCTTCCTCTTCCTTCTTAATTCCCACCTCGGGAGGTTACTTTTCACTTCAAAGCATTATTTCATTCACTTGCTCTCTTGGGTTTTTGGGTTAACTAGGAAGTTTACTCGGTTGTCAAAAATTAGAGGCATTAGCTTATGAAGCAATTTGTTTCTCTAACATCTTTCCATGCACAAAGAGTTGACTAATTTAAGATGCTTGGGATGCAAATTGAGATGGAAATTCAGATGTTAGATTCATGATAGCCTCCTTTTGTTCAATTTATATGTTCTTGATGGTCTCCTATTATTCTTGTTGAATTTTAAGAAACTTTTCCATCGTCTTTTCCATCATACTCTCAAGGTTAGGTTTATTCTCGTGTTGTTGATGGAAAGTATTCATTTATTGGAAACTAAGTGGGGGCTACTTGAATCCTTGTTTGGTGTCTTGCACTCCTCCTTGATTAGACCATGAGAAGTTGGCGTGATTCCACCATCCCGAATTGTATGTGTTAGAGTAGGGATTCCCTTGTCCTTTTTGATAATTGTTCAAAGCATTGAGTTGCTCGATTGAGGTTTTTGGAGAGTAAAAATTCCCTTGACACTCCATTGTTGAATGGCCTCTTCCACATTGTTCACACACATAAACAAACATAGGATTGGGTGCTTTGGTTGTATCTTCTAACTTCTTTGTGAGCATGTCTATCTTTGCATTTATAAGGTTTCAACCATCCACATTATGCATTCCAACAACTCTCTTTGGTACACTTCTTTCTCCGTGCCATTAATAATTGTTGGATGCCATAGTCTTAAGTAGATTATATGCATCTTCAGGTGTCTTGCTCATGAATGAGCCTTGAGCTGTAACATCATAGTGATCCTCATTGGTTCGGTAAATCCTTGGTAAAAGGTTTGAATGAGCAGCCATTGTGGAACTCCATGGTGTGGGCATCGGCATTGTAAGTCCTTGAACTACTCCTAAGCTTCATATAAAGATTCACCATTGTGTTGAGTGAAGCTTGTGATTTCTTGTCTAAATTTTGTTGTCTTGCCTGGTGGGAAATACTTGCTCAAAAATGCCTTAGACAACGAATTCCAAGAGGTGATGGATTGCGATACTAGAGAGTACAACCATAACTTAGCTTTATCTCTCAAAGAAAAGGGAATAGCCTAAGTTTTATCGCATCTTGACCAACTCCATTCATCTTGAAAGTGTTGCAAATCTCCAAGAACTGAGCTAAATAGGCATTAGGATCTTCACTTAGGAGTCCTCCAAACTGAAATTGTGAGACCATTTGAATGATTACTGGTTTGATTTCAA
>CATIWM010129967.1:0-12947 GCA_949671775.1 Mallotus repandus | reverse complement strand
TTAAACAAATGTGAAATATAAGTCTTGAGTTAAAGTTTGAGAAAATAAAATGCATTTTCTATTTAAGCTACATCTTATTTTATTTTAAATAAGGAATAAGTTGCAGCTAAGTTGCACATACATGTGTATTTTATTAAAATATCAGTTAAGGGAAATATTTGAG
The DNA here is from genome assembly GCA_949671775.1 of Mallotus repandus. Classification (NCBI taxonomy): domain Eukaryota; kingdom Viridiplantae; phylum Streptophyta; class Magnoliopsida; order Malpighiales; family Euphorbiaceae; genus Mallotus; species Mallotus repandus. The sequence goes on along the minus strand of CATIWM010129967.1, from coordinate 12,784 downwards.
AAAAATAATTCCGGTATGTATCTAAATTAACCATAAATACTAACGCTAATCTGTGAAAGATAAATAAATATTTGTTAGTACACATATTTGAGTACTTTTTAAATATTTTCTAGACCCCTTGTTTAAGAATTAATTTGTTAATAATTAATTCCAAAATGCTAGCGTATTTGAGGTATATATTTTGGGTATGCTAAGAAAGCTACCCTAATACAAAAAAGACGAATATCTAAAAAAATAACTAGCAAAATGCTCAAGCTAATTTATTTTTGACTTTGAAATTTTTTTGAATGAGCAGTCAAGAGCACAATTGTATGAGTTTAATAGAGTGTATCTCTATTAATGGAATGTGATATTCAATTCCAAATATTTTTATTTGTGACTGTTATGTCCAGTTTTTCATGGTGAAATGATGAGTATTGTCTAAAGTTTTAAACTATAGTTTTCTATACAAGACTGTTATGATATGAGTCGATTACGTTGGCCAACTGATAATAATTGTCTTGTGGACAACGCATAAATTCATTATGCCTTTGGTGGCAAATTTATGTGGTTACTAAGTATGCATACTAATAGTGCTCTGAGAAGGAGTTATATTTTATTTCGCTCCGAGAAGGAGATATATTTTACTTTGCTCTGAGAAAGAGTTGTTATTTTTAATTTGCTATGACGAGCTATGTAAATATTTTACTCTGAGAGAGAGTTAACTATAAATTGTATTTTCAAAATACAGTATATTTATTAAGGTGTCATGTCTTGTATGCGATGTTCAAGTTGACAATTAAATTTATCTAGACAAGACATGAGTATTTGTGCTCTAATGCTCATAATGTTTTTATTTTGTGGAATATTCTCAGAATCATATCTTGTGAAAAGATGCTCAGAATTAAATTATGCGAAATCTTGAAAAAAATACAGAAATAATCATTTTCGATATCTATTGATCAATTCAGTGTTGTTTAATACGTTAAACCTTCCTTTGAGTTACAAATTAAAATTTATGTGCAATTATTCTACTGTTATTATTTTTGTATTGATGATCTATTCCATGTTCAATATCCTCATTATATTTTCTTGTTACTCACAGGGTAATTTCCTTACGAAATTACTCACTCTCACTTTCTTATATATTTTTCAGTTTAGGTTGTGTATATTAGTTGTGTAGCTAGAGATTTCAGATGGCAGTACAGTGGACCACCAAGACTTATGAGGTTTTTGAGATAGAGACGAGGGTGAAGTATGTCATATGTCATGACACAAATGCTAAGTTTGCTTTCAGGGGGTTACTGTAGAGCATATTGGAGTATATGTGCGTATTTTAACTGTTAGAGAGGAGTATATGGATTCTGTGTGTACTATCATCTGAGTCATTTATGACACTAGCACTAGAGTTTAGGTCTCTCTGGCCTGGATTTGAGATCAACATGAGGAGATCCACTTTTGTCTTTTTGTTATTGGCCTAGCTTGTTTCCCCTTGGACTGACTAATGTATTTCTTTTTGCTTATTTATTGAAAGGGGTTGAGTCCTGCTATGGCCTAGGTTATGCTAGAGGATGAAGCACATTTAGCATGCTCGGTGGGAGGTACTTTTGAGAGAGGGTTATCAAAATACTTATATATATTTCATTTGACTTGTATTTTTATATAACCTATACTCATATGTTGTATTTAAGTATGTTAATATTTAAGGTGATAGGACACCTTACCTACCATGTATATATTTGTTACGTTAAGATATCAAATAATGCTTGCCATCGTAAAAAAAAAATTCATGGAAGTTAGTTATTATATATATTAAATTATGTTACTTGCAAATAAAAGAGATAAAAATGTGGAGTGTTTTGTGAGAGCTGCTGTGTAGGTAGCACTACTCTCTGACGGTGTTGCCATTGATAATGAGATATTATCTAGTAATACTGGAGGGGAGGGGTGTTACAGTATATAAATTAACTAATTTCTATATTTGTAATTAAATACACAATCAGCAACAACCACTAAAATTTTACAAAACACATAGTATCAATCAACTATCAGCCATTAGCAACAGCTATTAGTTATCAGTCATCGACAACAGCTACAACAGCTTAGCCAAATAGGCCCTATAAATCTAAAAACTAAAAATTAGAGCACTAAATAATTAATAATTTACTACTTTTAAGGAATACTCCACCATAGATCGAGAGACACGAATGCTTAGTCGGATCGGTACCAGGACCACCCATCTCACTTAGACAATTCTATTTGGATTTTTGAGCTCTCTCTCTCTATTATGAAGTGTTCAAATATTGTTGCTAATTATCTCAAATTTCTTAGCTCACACTTGCCATCCTTAGAATGCCTCCAGGTGTGTACATGTTTGGTGTATTCGGGCTTTAACATTTTGCCACCAATAATTCTTAATAAAAATAACAATCTTACAAGTACATAGTAATTTTTCCAAAACTACCAACTAATATAATTACATGGAAAAAAAGTAGAGATATAAACAAACCAAAAAAATTATTATTATTAATATATATTACTTGTTACTAAATTTTATGCATTTCTCTTTGGGCGCCCTCTAATTTGTGTTGTGTTTATCTAGTGAGCACCCCTTTCTCAACTTTAATTAAATTACTACCTATTATTTTACTCTTTTTTCAAAAGCGTTGCCGTGTAATGGAATTAAATTAATATATATTTTATTTAATTTTTTAAATTTTAAATAAAATAACAATTATTAATCATGTAAATAAATTTTAAAACTGAAAAATAAAATTTTTTAATTTAATTTTATATTTATTTATATAAAAATACCAAACTTAATTCAATATTTTTAAAGTAAATATGTAAATATTAATTTAAAGCGTTAACTTCCAATTATTTTTTTTTCTTTCTTTCTATGTAGAAATCTGAATATAACTTTGATACCACTTGTAGAGTTTGAATAATAATAATAATAATAATAATCACTAGCATGTGTAATTATTTAGCATAATTAACTATTAAAATATTTTTTTCATAAAAATAAGACTTTACTATGACAAAATAAATTTTGAACTCACCACCAATACTCTCCCAAGTTCACACACATATACCATACACACTCTACTCACTAACTCAAACCCACGTCCCGTTACAAATTTTCCATGCACTCTCAGGCATAAGTACTGCCCACACCCAATTCAAAGTCCCATGCTCACACACATTTTTTAAAGAGAGACTACACACACTCTTTAAACAAAGCCTATTCACACAACCATCTTTCTACAAATAAGGCTATGCCTCTGTTTATGGTCCAATCAAAGTACTGCCTGTAAGCCTAATAATTCTCTTAACCATGAAGAGAACCTTCTTCACATGGAGCACCTTTTCATGGTCCAATCAAAGAACTGCATTTAACCAAAATTCAAGCACTTGTGCATGATGTCCACCACCAAGCACTAACTAGTCAAAGCACAAGAGTGGCTGAGAAAGACATTTTTCATTTGATTACTATAAACGTTAAATACAATTATGATGCACAAGTATATAAAGATGTTAGTACAACTATCATAAGATAAGCATTACTGAACTACTTTAACAAATAACAAATGTACAAAGTTAATAGTTCTGTTAAATGGATATGCTCAACATGCCCCCTCAAGTTGAAGGGGGAAGTGGTAAGAGTTAAAGCTTGCTTCTGAATGTCTGAAACAGTGCTGGAGAAAGCAATTTTGTTAATAAATCTCCCAATTAATTTGAAGATGATATTGGCGAAACAGTAAGCTCCTTTTACAAGACCTGATGTTGCACAAAGTGGTAATCTACTTTGACATGCCTCGTGCATGCTTGACAAATAGGATTTGAAAAGAGAAACACCGCTCTCACATTATCACACCAAATATGAGGAGGAGAAGAAGAAGATAAGCCAAGTTCATGTAACAAGCATCGTAACCACTTAAGCTCAATACTTACATCTGCAATGGCTTTAAATTCAGACTCTATGGATGAACGGGTGACAATTCTTTATTTTTTAGAGTTCCAAGCAATAAGATTAGTGCCAAGGAAAATGAGATAACCTCCGGTTGAGCGTCGATCATCCGAGTACCTTGCCCAATCGGCATCACTAAAGGCAATGAGTTGATTAGAACAAGCTTTAGTGATAAATAAACTTTGTAATGAAGTCCGTTGAAGGTAGCGAAGAACTCGCTTCATGGCTTTAAAATGAATTTGGCTGGTTAATGCATAAATTGACATAACTTGTTAACCAAAAAGGTAATGTCCAGACGACTTAAAGCTACATACTGTAAGCTACCACATATAGTATGGTACTGAGTTTCCTCTTTCGCAGATAATAAAATGTCATGATTCTTTGATAATGAATGCCCATGAGTCATCGAAGTAGAACAAGGTTTAGAATAAACCATACCCTCTTTTTTTATAATATCCAGAATGTAAGAATCCTGAGATAATAACAAACTAGTGTTGCAAGATTGAACCTAAACCCTAAGAAAGTAATGAAGGGCCCTTAAATCTCGCAAGGAAAAAGCTTGAGACAGTTGATCAATAGTCCTTTGAACATGCTAAGCATCATTCCTTGTTATAATTACATCATCGACATATACCAAGAGAAAACATTTGAAATGTTCATGTCAATAAATAAATAAAGATGAGTCCATATTTGAGTTAACAAAACCAATAGAGGGTAAGAAGGAGCTTAGTTTTTGATACCAAGCATGAGGTGCTTATTTAAGACCATAGAGAGACTTGCTTAATCGACAAACATAATGAGGATGTTGGTTGTCTATGAAGCCTTTAGGTTGCATTATGAACACTGTTTCTTATAATTGACCATTAAGAAAAGCATTAATAACATCGAGCTGGCGTAGAGACTAGCCATGAGTAATAACATGAGAGAGTACCGTTCGAATTGTTTGTGGTTTAAACACTTGACTAAATGTCTCTATATAATCCAGTCCATAATCTTCAGTGTAGCCACGAGCCATCGAACGAGCCTTTAACCTATCAATTGTGCCATCTACTTTCTACTTCACTTTATATATCCATATATTTCCAACCACGTTACCATTAAAAGGTGGAGGTACAAGTTCCCAAGTTTTATTGCATAAAAGGGCATGCATTTCTATTTCCATTGCTTTGTACCATTCAGGTTGAAGTTCTGCTTTAGCAAAGGAGATTGGTTCGATGATGGGCATAGTGGATGAAGAGGGAAGAGATGTATAAAGGGCAGTAGGTTTTCAATTTAGTGTGGAGAGGCGAAGTTGCATCTAATGCGTTTGTTTAGGAGGTGAAGGCTCGGATTATTAGGAATGTTCGGTGTGGGCTGTTGTTGTTGGATTTCGGGAATCAACAAATAATTGTATTCCATCAGGATTGTAGATTTATTGTGGTGGAGTGGTAGTGGTGGATGAGGACACTAAGGATTGGGAAGTTGGTGTAGAGATAGTATTTGATGAAGTAGTTGGTGGTGATTGATGTGCATATTATTTGCATGTCTTAGAGTTGAATTTTAATAAATTTTAAATAGGAAATAATTTAATTTAAATTGTTTTTGGGTCTAATTAGGAGATTGTTTAGTAAATAGTATTTGATTAGGATTTTTTATTATTATTTGTATACTTAGGAAGATATATTTAGTTTTTAATTAATGTTTATCTTTTGTAGGTGGACCCATCGATTAAGGAGAAAATAAAAAATTTAAAGTTGAATTGTCAAAACTTCCAAAAAGCTTCAAGCCAATTGCAAGCCATGTTTGAGCCATGTAGAGCCAAATTATATTTTGATGATTAGAAAGCCATGTGATGATTAAGAAGTCCCCTGTTTTACAAATTAAGAAGTTTTGAGACCAAAGTGGACTCTCCCTAACCCTAGTTCTATAAAAAGGAAATTAAAACACCTTTCGAAAGGAGAAGAGTAGAGATGCAGAGGCAAGAGACGCAGACGGCCAAAGGATTCGACAATTGTTAAGCAACTTTATTCTTCTTTATATTTTGTCTATGGATTTCTCTATAGCCATGCGCGGCTAATTTTATTTTAGAATCTTAGTTAGGAGTAGCTATTTAATTATATGAATTGAACACAAGTACTTTATTTGATTTGAATTTCAGTTAATTCTTTATGTAGCAATATTATCTAGTTATCATTCCAGGCATTTTTGATTGCTTGTTTATGGATAAATTCACCAACAAGAGTTAGGAGAATTTATTAGCTTAAGAACACTTAGAAGTTAGATCACTCGACCACAAGAGTAGGCCTCTTCGGAGAGTCACGACAGTTTAATCACGGTGACAAATTAATTGCTAAAAGTCTTAATGAGCTAGGATTAACTTATTAATCACGAGTAGGTTAGATTTTAATCCTTGCATGCTTAATTGAACTTGAGAGAGTCTTTAGGTAATTTAGAGCAATTACCCTTAACTAAATTCAAAAGATTATTTATTTTATAATATGTTCAAGATTAGAATGGAATAGTGAAACTAAACCTAAATTCTAAGCATTAAATATCTAATTTTAGTTTAGTATATTTAGTTGTTATTTAAATTTTATAATTACTCAAATTCGTTTACTCCGTTTGTTAGCTAAGTTATAAGTAAAAATAATTTGTAGTCAATATACAGTCTTCGTGGGAACGATATCTTATGTGCTACAATCACGACTCGTGCGCTTGCGAGTTTTAAGAGCAACAAGTTTTTTACGTCATTGCCGGGGACTGACAATATTGATATTGATTCAATTTTTACTATTCTTAGACTAGTAGTTTTTATTTCCTTCAGACTTGTTCTCTTTCCTTTTATTTTCAGGTACTTTGTAGTGTATGAACACTCGGTCTCTGGGAGCTAATTTGGAAGAATCCTGAAATCGAAAAGTCTTGTAAAAAGAATCGGAAGAAAAAAATGTAAAAAAGATAAGAAAATCATGGTCGAAGACCAAGCAGCATAGCGGATTAGGAATCGTGCTCTTCAAGAGTACACAATGCCTAATCTAGGCGATAATTTGAGTAGCATTGTGAGACCAACAGTGGACGCTAATAACTTTGAGATCAAACCAACGATTATCCAGATGGTGTCATAATTTCAGTTCAGGGGTCTCCCAAGTGAAGATCGAAATGCTCATCTAGCTTAATTTTTAGAAATTTGTGATACCTACAAGATGAATGAGGTTGGCCCGGATGCAATCAAACTCAGATTATTTCCTTTCTCTTTGAGAGATAAAGCTAAGTTGTGGTTGAGTTCTTTTGCACCATAATCGATCACTACTTAGGATGTATTGTCCAAGGCATTTTTAAGCAAGTATTTCCCACCAGGCAAGATAGCAAAATTCAGACAAGAGATTACTAGCTTCACCCAACACAGTGGTGAATCTCTTTATGAGGCTTGGGAGAGATACAAGGACTTGTAGAGACAGTGTCCTCACCATGGGGTTCCATAGTGGTTACTTATCCAAACCTTTTATCAAGGGCTCACTGAACCGATGAGTATTACCATTCATGCTACAGCTCAAGGCTCCTTCATGAGCAAAACACCCGAGGACACCTACAACTTGTTGGAAACTATGGCGTCTAACAACTATCAGTGGCATGGTGAACGAAGTATACCAAGGAAAGTCACAGGATTGCATGAGGTGGACAGTTGGAACCTCCTTAATGCCAAGATTGATATGCTCACCAAGAAACTGGAGGCGACTACAAAGATCTCCAATCCCATGGTTGTGTATTCTTGTGAGTACTGTGGAGGAGGACATGCATCTTTAGAATGTCAGGGAGCTTTTTCTCAGGTTCCTTTATTGAGTAGTTAAACGTATTCAACAATTTCTAGAGAAATCAAGGGAATCCCTACTCTAATACTTATAATTCAGGCTGGTGAAACCATCCAAATTTTTCATGGTCTAACTAAGGAGGAGTGCAAACCAATAACCCATGTTTCAAACAAACCCCTCTTGGATTTCAGCAGAAGACAACCTTCCCTCAACAACATGAACCAAAGTCCAACCTTAAAGTCATGATGGAAAAGTTCCTCAAAGATCAAGAGAGGTACCAAAAAGACCAAGAGGAGCAACGTGAAGCAATAAAAAATTTGACTTCTCAAGTGGGACAACTTTATGCCCACAATAAGGTACTAGAAAACCAAATCACAGTTCAAGCCTCAGGATTAAAGTAGGGTGGAATATTTCCCAGTCAACCTCAAAATCCTAGAGAGCAAGCTAAGGTGGTTACACTTAGAAGTGGTAAGTAATTGTCTGCCGATGAGACCAAAAATAATGAAGCAGAAACTGCTTGTGACCTAGAGAAGGAGAAGGCATCACGAACACAGGAAAAGAATGAGGAGAAGAAAGACTAGCCACCCTTGGTACCACCATTGCCATTTCCACAAAGGCAGCATAAATCCAAGCTAGACAGGGAATTTGAAAAGTTCATGAAATCATTCCAGTAGCTTACACTCAACATACCTCTCCTGGATGTGATATATACCATGCCTGCATATTCAAAATTTTTGAAGGACATTATCTCAAACAAAAGAAAATGGAAGGATCATGAGACTATTCCTATCAATGAGAAATGCAGTGATGTTATTCAAAATAAGTTTCCTCAAAAGCTTAAGGATCCAGGGAGTATCACCATCCCTTGTACCATTGGAAATGAATTTATAGGTAAATCCCTTTGTGATCTTGGTGCAAGTATAAGTATAATTCCTCTCTCTTTTTGCAGGTGTCTCAACATTGGTGAACCTTAACCAATGACAGTATCCTTACAGCTTATGGACAGATCAATTGTCTATCCTTATGGTATTCTAGAAGACGTCCTAGTCAAAGTTGGTGACTATTTTTTTCTAGGAGACTTCCTTATCTTGGAAATGGAGGAGGATCACCACATTCCGATCATACTTGGACGACCTTTCCTAGCCACAGTAGGAGGAATCATTGATGTTAAGAGAGGAAAGATACTTCTGGAAATTGGAGACAACAAGGTGGAATTTGATGTTTTCAAAATGTCAAAACAATCCTCAATGAGCTCAAAACACTTCCTTCTTCTTTGAGGTATGCATTCCTTGGCCCTGATTCTACCTATCCTATCATTGTGAATGCTGAGTTGACAAATGAACAGGTAGAAAAATGGCTTAGGAGAATTAGACCTCATAGAAAGATCATAGGTTACACCATAGATGACCTATAGGGGATTAGTGCTTCAATATGCATGCATAGGATTCACATGGAAAATGATGCTAAACGCACCATAGAACATCAAAGAAGGTTGAATCCTAACATGAAAGAGGTGGTTAAAAAGGATATTGTGAAGTTGCTTGATGCGGGGATTATCTATCCTATTTCGGATAGTAAGTGGATTAGTCCAATCCACGTTGTCCCTAAGAAAGGAGGTATGACAATAATGCAGAATGAGAACAATGAATTGATCCCAACTAGGACTATCATAGGGTGGTGCATGTGCATTGACTATAGAAAGTTAAACAAAGCCACAAGGAAAGATTACTTTCCTTTACCCTTCATTGATCAACTTTTAGAAAGGCTTGCAAATCATTCATTCTTTTACTTTAGATGGTTATTCAGGTTTCTTTCAAATTCCCATCCATCCTGATGACTAAGAGAAAACCAAATTTACATGCCCTTATGGAATATATGCATATAGGAGAATGCCTTTCAGGTTGTGTAATGCACCCGCCACTTTTCAAAGATGCATGATGTCTATGTTTTTTGATTTTGTTAAGGACATAATGGAGGTTTTCATGGATGATTTTTTTGTGTATGGTTCTTCATTTGATGCATGTTTGGATAACCTTTCTAAAGTGTTGCAGCATTATGAAGAGACTAACCTAATGCTTAATTGGGAGAAGTGTCATTTTATGGTGACAAAAGGGGTGTTGCTCAGATATATCATATCTGAGAATGGCATTGAAGTTGACAAGGCTAAAGTTGTAGTGATAGAAAAACTCCCACCTCCTACCTCTGTTAAAGGAATACAGAGTTTTCTAGGACACACTGGGTTCTATAGGTGTTTCATCAAGGATTTTTCCAAAATCGCTAAGCCTTTAACTAATTTGCTTGCCAAGGATGTTCCTTTTGAATTTACTGATGATTATCTTGATGCTTTCTATAGGTTGAAAGAAGCTTTTGTTTCAGCACTTGTTTTACAGCCGCCGGACTGGAGCCTTCCCTTTGAAATAATGTGTGATGCTAGTGACTGTGCAGTAGGACCTGTTCTAGGGCAACAAAGAGACAAACAAGCCTATGCTATCTACTATATCAGGCACTCTTGATGAAGCTCAACTGAATTATGCAACAACAGAAAAGGAACTTCTAGCAGTGGTGCACGCTATGGACAAGTTTTGTTCATACTTGGTTGGAAGCAAAGTGATTGTCTACATAGACCATTCAGCCTTAAAGTATCTCTAAGAAAAGAAGGATGCCAAACCAAGACTCATCTGTTGGATCCTTCTTTTACAATAATTTGACTTGGAGATTTGGGATCGTAAAGGGATAAAGAATTTAGTTGCAGATCATCTTTCTCACCTGGAACAGAGTACTAATCCTGACTCTCTTCCTATCTCAGATGAACTTCTAGGAGAACAACTCATGAGAGTCCAGTACAGAGACCCCTGGTATGATGATTTTGTGAACTACATTGCTTGTGGGGTCCTTCCACCTGACATGGATTACCATCAGAAGAAGAAATTCCTCTAGGACTCTAGGCAATACTTTTGGGGTGAGCCTTACCTATACAAAAATTATGGGTATGGATTGCTACAGAGATGCATTCCATATGAGGAAGTATCAGACATCCTCATGCATTATCACTCGCTTGAGTGTGGAGGACATGTGAGTTTAACTAAAACTGCAGCTAAAGTGCTTCAAAGTGGGTTTTATTGGCCCTCTCTCTTTAAAGATGCAAGGCAATTCATAATCTAGTGTGATTGTTGTCAAAGAACGCAAAATATTAGCAGATAGAATGAAAAGCCACTCACCAACATCATTGAGATCAAATTATTTGATGTATGGGGGATAAATTTCATGGGACCTTTCCCAAGCTCCTATGGAAACAAGTACATACTAGTTGGAGTTAATTACATTTCCAAGTGGGTCGAAGCAATAGCTTCACCAACCAATGACGCTAAAGTGGGTGTCAAGTTCCTAAGAAGAAATGTGTTCACCCGTTTTGGTACCCCGAGAGCTATAATCAGTGATGGTGGTTCTCACTTCTGCAATTGTCAATTCATATCTCTATTAGCAAAATATGGGGTACTATACCACCCTCAAACAAGTGGACAAGTGGAAATCTCAAACAGAGAACTGAAAGCTATTCTAGAGAAGACAGTCAACGCTTCGAGAAAGGATTGGTCCACTAGATTAGATGATGCATTTTGGGCATATAAAATAGCTTACAAAACTCCAATAGGGACTTCACCATTCAAATTGGTTTATGGGAAATCCTGTCATCTTTCGGTTGAGTTAGAACACAAAGCATTCTAGGCTTCAAGGTTTCTCAATTTTGATTAAGGAAAGGTTGGTGTTAAAAGACTACTCCAATTGAATGAACTTGAAGAATTTCAACTTGATGCATATGAGAATGCTAGGATTTATAAAGAGAAAACAAAATGTTGGCATGACAAAAAATTGCAAAAGAAAGAGTTTCAACTAGAAGATTTAGTGTTGCTGTTTAACTCATGATTGAAGCTATTTCCAGGAAAATTAAAATCTTGATGGTCTGGACTATTCAGAATTACATAAGTTTTTCCTCATAGAGCAGTCGAACTTGTTAACCAAGCAAATGAAGTTTTTAAGGTCAACGGGCAATGTCTCAAGCCCTACTTTGTGGAGGAAGCTAAACTGAAGAGTGTCTCTTGTACACTTATGGATCCAACACCTTAAATTCATCAAGGGATAGTCGAGCTATTGACTTTAAACTAGCGCTAATTGGGAGGCAACCCAATTGATTTTCTCTTTAATATTATTTTATTTTAATTTAATTTTCATTTTCAGTTTTATTTACTCTATCTTTCTTTTATAGGTTGAGAATTGCTAAGCAGAGGTGTACAGATTTTAGGAGTAGAGTTGTGATTACACGGGTTTTACAATCAAGATACACAACACTGACTAACATATTTATGCAATTGACACGGTTTTGTGACACAACATTGGCAAGTCATGACTATGCCGTGTCTCTGCACCACAAATTTTCACAGAATATTGCATGGCCTGAGTCCACGGCATGTTCAAGGCCATGATATTTACTGCCCATAAACACATGGCTTGAGGCTGTGTCATTCCTCACCAAACACGGCTTCAAGCTGTGCAAGCCACCATAACACACGGCTTGAAGCCATGTCATTCCATACCAAGCACGGGTTCAAAGCCGTGCATAGACACATTTCACACGGCTTCATGCTCACCCAAGCACAGCTTCAAGCAGTGCAAAACCTAATTGTCACACGGCATGAAGCCATGTCACACACTTCTAAACGCGGCATCATGCCGTGTGACCACCTTCACACACACGGTTTTGACACCGTGTTTCAATTTTCCTTACACGGCATTAAATGTCGTGTCACATAACAACATTTTGACATTTTATTTTCTATTTTTTGCAATATTTTTTTCTTTTATTTTTGTTATTTTGTTATTTGGATATTTTGTGTGTTTTATCTTCTGTTTTTCTTTTGCTAGCTTTGGGACGAACACACAATTCAGGGAAGTGCCCCTTTTAGTTCTTTTTCCTCACTTTCGTTTATTATTAATTTTCGTTTCTATTTGGTGGACATTGAGGACAATGCCGTGGATAGTGTGTGGGGGGGGGGGG
>CATIWM010129950.1:0-49664 GCA_949671775.1 Mallotus repandus | reverse complement strand
CTAAAAACACATCAAAACAAACAAGGAAACCTAAAATGCATTTGGAAAACAAAATTAACATCCTAAGAACATAAAAACATAAAATCATATGCAAAATAAACAATATAGCTACTAAAATACTCCTAAATAATTATGCATTTTTGCATTGCATCAGTGACCCAACGACTGGTCCTCACATTAATATTATTCACTTACCTCGAGAGTATTTAAGTATCGTTTCTTAGTTTACCTCTTGATTCTCATCAATACAAATCAAAGCAGCCTTTGCTTTTCCTTTATTTGAAACTGATGATGTAATGAACTCTAAAGTTAATGCAATGAAATTAAATTTGCTTTCTTGTTTGATGTCCTTTTTAATGGTAGTGTGCATTGCATTGATCAAAATACTTGCATATTTGGCATTCATTCCATATGCACTAAACCATTTAATATTGACACAGAAAATGAACCATGCATTTTGCATATTTCAAAAGACGTTACCCCTAAGGAGAGGAGAGAAATTGAAAAAATATTAATAAAATATTCAAAAATATTTGATTGGATATACGAAGACATGCCTGACATCGATAGAGACATCGCTTAACACTACATTCCCACCAAAGAAGGGTGTAAACCAGTAAAGCAGAAGCTGAGAAGACTCAGACCAGAATTGGTCCAATTGATAAAAGAAGACATCAAAAAGAAAATCAAGGCTAAGTTCTTAGAGTTGGTAAATTATCTGGAGTGGTTAGCAAACGTCATGCTAATGCCAAAGAAAGACAGAAGGGTTAGAATTTGTGTTGACTATAGAGATTCAAACAAAGCATTCCCAATGGATGACTTTTGTTTGCCTCACATAGATGTGTTGATAGACAACGCTGCCTATTCCTTCATGGATGGATTTTTTGGATACAATAAGATTTTAATGGCCATCATCGACAAAGCAAAAACATCCTTCATAATAGAATGGGTACTTATTGTTATAGGGTAATGCCTTTTGGCCTAAAAAATGTAGGTGCAACCTACCAAAGAATGGCAACAACTATGTTTCATGACATGATACACAAAGAAGTAGAGGTGTATGTAGATGACATGATGGTTAAGTCTGATACTAGAGAAGAGCATTCAGCTATTCTCGAGAAATTCCTCAGAAGGGTTGAAAAGTACAACCTCATGCTTAATCCCAATAAGTGCGTATTTAGGGTGACTTCAGGTAAGATACTAGGATATATTGTTAGCCAGAATGGGATTAAAGTGGATCTGAACAAAGCAAAAGTAATTAGAGAAATGCTAGTGCCAAAAATAAAGAATGAAATCAAAGGGTTTCTAGGGAAGCTACAATTTATAAGCAGGTTCATCGCTAAGTTAACAGCAGTTTGCAAGCCCATTTTCAAGCTACTCAGAAAAGATCAGCCAGTCATATGGAACAAACAGTGTTAGTTAGTATTCAAAAAAATTAGAAACTACCTACCCAATCCACCAGTTCTAAAACCACCCAAGTCTGGGTTGCCATTGACCTTGTACCTAGCCATTGAAGGGAATGCAGTAGGTGCAATGCTAGCCTAAGAGGGAGAAGGGGAAATGGAACAGGCAGTCTACTATTTGAGTAAGAAAAAGCTATCTTTTGAGGAAAAGTACAGTCAAGTTGAACAAATATGCCTAGCAATGGTATGGGCAATAAAGAAGCTTAGACACTATTTTCAATCATACAAGATTCAAGCTGTGTCAAAAATGGAGCCTATGAAGCATGTCTATGAAGCTCCATCCCTAGTACGAAAACTCACCTAGTGGCTCAGTCTACTGATAGAATTTGATGTGCATTATCTGACTAAAAAGACAATGAAAGGGAGAGCAGTTGCTAAATTCCTAGCCCTTAACCAAATTCCAGATTCAGAAGAAATTCAACTAAACTTCCCAGATGACCTCAGCATGGCCATCAAGGTGCAGGGATGGCGTATGTACTTCGACAGGTAATCAATCAATTCAGAGCAGGAATCAGGATTATACTCCTAACACCAGAAGGCGAAGTGATACCAATTGCTAAAAAGCTAGCATTCAGGGTTACGAACAATAAGGCAGAATATGAAGCATGTGCACTTGTCATGGAAGCTTTAATAACTCTTGGAGTGACATAAGTTAAAATATTTAGGGATTCCATGTTGGTGATCAATCAGACAATAGAAGAATGGGAACTGAAAGAACAACACTTGAGGCCATATCTGAGCCACCTGCAACAACTCGCCTTGTCTTTTTGAAAATGCAAATTCATCCATCTCCCTAGAAACCATAACCAAATGGCAGATGCACTCGCTTCTTTAGCATCGGTATGGGAAGGACCGGCCAAAATGCCCATGAAGCCCCTAATCCTATGAAAATTATAGCAACCTAGTCACAAATGCCTCATAATAGTGTAAAAAAGTAGACAACAAACCCTGGTTCTATGATATACAATAATACCTCATAAAGATAATTTACCTTGAGAAGGTAGTTGAAAAAGACAAGGCAGTCATCCAGCAACTGGTATCAAAATTCACATCACACCAGGTTGTATTATATAAAAGAACTTTAGATGGGATACAACTATGATGTCTTAATGAGAAAAAAGCTGCTAGAGCAATGGAAGAAGTACACGAGGGTGTCTGTGGTCCACATATGAATGGCGTCATTCTAGCTAAAAAATTAATGAGACAAGGGTTTTTCTGGATGATGATATGGAAGACTGCATCAGATTCATAAAAAGATGCCATAAGTGCTAAATTCATGGGGACATCAACCATCTTCCCCCAACTGAGCTACACTCTATCTCTTCTTCGTGGCCTTTATCAGTATGAGGGTTAGACATAATCTGAGAAATTCACCCAACCGCCTCGACCGAACACAGGTTTATCCTAGTAGTAATCAACTACTTCACAAAGTGGGTTAAAGCAGAATCATACGCAAAACTGGGGGCAAAACAAGGGGCAAAGTTCATAAAAAAAATCTATTATATCGATATGGGATTCCCCACCATATAGTTTCAGATAATGGTGTTCAGTTCTAAGGGGAAGTGAGAGAATTGCTAAGGAATTCTAAGGTGGAGCATCCTAAATCCTCACCTTATCGCCCACAGGCAAACGGGGCGGTCAAAGCTACAAATAAAAACATAAAAAAGATCTTGTCAAAGATGACTCAGACTTACCGTGATTGGGCAAATAGACTACCATACGCATTGTGGGGGTACTGAATAACAGTCAAAACTTCAATAGGGGCCACTCCTTTTTCATTAGTATACGGATCTGACGTAGTGCTCCCAGTCGAGGTGAAGTTCAAATCATTACGAGTAACAATCGAATCTGAACTGCTTGAAGCACAATGGGCTCAACAAAGGCATGACAACCTCACTACGCTGGATAGTTAGAGACTCAAAGCACTTTATTAGACACAATTATATTAAGCTCGATTGGCTAGGGCCTTCAATAAAAAAGTTAAACATAAAAGTGTGAAAGTAGGAGACTGGGTGCTAAAGCAAGCCAAACAGATTGTCTCAGACCCTAGAGGAAAGTTCAGACCAAACTGGGAAGGCCCATATTTGGTCAAAACTATTCTATCAAAAAGAGTTGTCAAGCTAATGGATTCTGAAGGAAATGAGTTCTCTAAGCCTACCAACACAGACCGCTTGAAGAAGTACTATAACTAGAGAAAATATACAAAAAAAACCCCACTGAGTTGAAAACTAAAAAAAGGAAGCTCAGGCAAAAATTAGGGGATTTCTCGCTAGGTTTAAAACCCAAAAGGGTAGCATAGGCAAAAGTTAGGGAGGCGAAAGACAATACTTAGTTAGAAAACCTAAAAGGTTGACTAAGGACATGGGTACTGTAGATTCAAAATTTGCATAAATGCAATTGTGCTCTTCTTAAATGTCTTTAGTAAATATGTGAATGCTTGTCAAGTCATGTAAGTACATTTGAGAAAATGCAATACATCATTATCATCTAAATTCATCGAATATGCTAAGTGCAATTTGCATGCTTGTAGTTCTTACCTGTTTCATTATTTCTCCTCCAGATTGCCAACCATTATCGTCGAACCTAAAAAAAAAAGCCTAGCTAGGCGCGAAGAGCTCTGAAAAGAGATGCCATAGGCAAAAGAGGGAAGAAGAAAAAAATACCTAGAGAGGTAAGAAGAGCTCTGAAAAGGGATGCCCTATGAAAAAGAGGGAAAAATAAAATAAAATAAAGACGTGGATGAAGCAGAATAATCAAACATAACATTAATAGTTACATGAACAAATGTCACAATCAAGAACATACAAGTCAGTCAATTTAGAGTACAACAATAGCAGTCATCAATACAGAATACAAACACATGGAAAAATGACCATATACAACACCCAGAGTCCGTAACCTCGGGAAAATAATACAACACCAAAAAACCATAGCCAAAACCCTATACCTAGCCTCCTAAAAATAACTACATCGGCTATAGGTGCTATCAAGAATAAGAGATTAATCTACTCAGACATGCTTATTTTCCGAGCCTGGCATCGCATCCTCTACATCCATCTGAAAAGCCACCAGTTGCACATGAAATTGATCAATATGCTCATGATAAGATGCTCGTTCCCTCTCCCACTCATGACTAGCATGAATATCTCACTCTGCATTAGTTAAACATCATGGATCACATCTCATGCATTTGCATAAAATAAGTAAAAATCACTAAAAGAAGAAGGCAGTATGCTCTGCACACTAGTAAACTCCATGAAATACTCCTGCGTGCTAATTGTAGCAGTATACCAAGACTGAGCAGTGGAAACAGGCACCTACAAAGAAAAAGAAATAAGATAATGTACAAATTAAGGAAGGAAAAAAATGCTCACAAAGTTAAGAGACTAGAATGAGTAGCGTCTATAGGCACTGCATCCGACAGTGGTGTACCCACTCTAAGTAAAGAAAAACGTGCTCCCGCCCCTATAATTGACAGCCTATTCAACATTAGAGGTGTCCTACTCACAAAATCACCAAGAATGGAATCACTAGATCCCACAGCATTGGCATGTGCCATCCCCTCAGTCCTAGGGCCACTTTCCTCATCAAAATGAGAAGAATCTGATCTCCTTCGATGACGTTCAGAATGCAACAAATAAACTCTCATAACTCATGTCATTTACCATTTAATACTAACAAAGTTTGTTATATGCTTATGTGAAAGCAAAAAAAAAAAGACACACAGCTCAAGAGCATACCGGATCAGAAGATGCTACCTTAGAAGCAGAGCAACCCTGGGATGCCCGCGAAGTCCAGTTATAGAACTCGAAGGCTATGAAGGATCTGCCTGAGGAGGTAGAGGAGGAACAAATTCACTGGCCACAACATCAATCAACTGTGGCACCAGAGTCATCACATAAGAAAAATTAGCTCCCTCTAGGAAATCCTTAAAAGGATACCCTCTCTCAGCTCTGTCGAGCTCCTCTCTAACAAGCTCTTGACCTTAGAATATGTCTCTAGGAGGAGTAACAGGAACTCTCCTCATGAATGGTCCATCTCACCAATGATAGACCTGCTCACCCAGGTACCATACCTTGTCTATGAGGCCGGGCAATAAGACCCTCCTCTGTGTCAGGCGCCAAGCCACCCCCATCTCAATCTACTAGTCCTGTCGCTCCATCCACTAGCAAGGACAAATCTGCCCCAGAAACATATAAGCAAAAGGTTGTCAAAGAATGGGAAAGTGAAATCAAAATGCATCATATCTAATTGTGGGCCAACCTACTCAGGAGACCTCCCGCCTCTGCAGGACTCTCGATTAAATTAGAAGTCTTCCTAATCCATCGTGAAAGATGTGGAAAGCCACTCTTAGGCAAGCACTCAATGGTAGGACAAGGAAGCACCCTAAACTCATAAGCCTAAACCTATCAGAAAGAAAGGAATTAGAATAATCAAAGACAAAACAATCCAAAAGCAAGAGACCACACTCACATCCAGCATGAACAAGCAACTACAAATTCGCGAGCCTCCTAAACAGGCTATATCTCGGCATGAATACATGTGAGCAAAAGCGGTTGTGCCCTAACTACACTTTGGCAGATCCCTCAAGTTCCTTAGAAAAGGTAATAGCTGCAAGAAGCCGGTGCCAGAGGCATTCAGAAAGATAACGGCACTAAGAAGGTAAAATAAGAAACACTTGGCCAACTGCTCTGAGCTGACACGACCCGCATCTTGCTCCAACCTAACTCTATCCACAAGCTGCGTATATCGTATCAAAGAGGAGCAACCAGACTTCACAGAAGCAGTAACACCAAAAAAATCCTTCAGCCATCTGTTCCTTACAAAGATAGAGCTATACGCCTCACTACTGAAAGGGACAGGCTCCCCGAAAAAACTCAGCCCGGTAATGGCTACAAAATCAAGTGGAGTGATAGTAATCTCCCCAAAAGGTAAATGGAATGTATGGGTAGTATCCATCCATCGTTCAATAAAAGCACACATCGCGGCCTGACTTGACATATATGAGTCATAAGTAAGAGTAGAAATAATGCCATCAAAGGCCTTCCCGGTAACCATATGCTTCACACACGATGGACGGCCTTAATAGTACGAGCTAACCTTATTAAAGCTACCAGGTAGCTGAATGACAGGCCCATAAGACTGCAACCAATAGGTAAATCAATTATAACATTCATCAAATATTAAAACATCTATTTTCATCATTTTTGTAGGAATACAAACAGTTATAACTATACAGACAGCAAGTGCTAAAATCAGATAACCAGAGCTACACAGACAGCAAGTGCTAAGGCAGACAACTAGAGCTACATAGACAACAACTGCTAAAATCAGATAGCTAGAGCTACACAAATAGTAAGTGCCAAAGCAGACAACTAGAGCTAAACCTACTACTAGTGCTAAAATCAGATAGCTAGAGCTACACATATACAAGTGCTAAAATCATACAGCTAGAGCTACACAGACAGTAAAAGCTACAACCAGAGCTACACAAACAGTAAGAACTAAAATCAGACAACTAGAGCTACACAGATAGCAAGTGCTAAAGCTATACAGAAAGTGAATACTAAAAATAAGCAGCAAGAGCTACAACCAGAACAAAACATACATCAAGTGATGAGGCAGACAGTTAGAGCTACACAGACAGCAAATGCTAAAGCTATGCAAATAATGAGTACTGAAAATAAGTAACAAGAGTTACAACCATAGCAAAACATACAACAAGTGCTAAGGCACACGGCTGGAGCTATGACAAGTGCTAAGAAAGCAAACGGCAAAAGCTAAGAACTAAAACTACAACAGGAGCTATCACAGCAAGGGGTGAATAATGACCAAGTAAGTTAACTAACCAGACAATGATGAATAGTCTAAGCATGAGTCTCTAGGCTATAGACAATAGGAATCAGATCTCCTTAAGAAAGTTGAGACAGATGAGAAGAGGTCCACCACTAGTCCTAGCTGCCTCTGTCACTCCAGCAGTAGAAGAAGTCCCTGCACCAGTTTGTCTAAAAATCGCCTCATCCTCTAAAATAAAGTCGACAAAAGAAAAAGAAGTAGTATTCACACCGTCGAAGTCACCAAGATCATCAGGAATAGGAGGGAAGTCCATAATTCCCGCATTATGCAAAGTAACCGAATAATAATAGAAGAAGAAAACAGAAGAAAAAACACTCCAAAAACTCAAAAAAAGCTCATAAAAGGTCATAAAAATAGGTAAAAACCACCTCAAACTAAAAAATGAGTTCCATTTAAAGACGCCGGACAAGCCGCAGAGCTCGTGGTCACAGGCCCTAGGCGCATGATCATGAGCATAAACGTGTGGTCACGTGCCCCAAGCACGTGATCATGTGCTCTTTTAGCCCTCACATGCCTTGAAACTCACACACGCACACACTGAGACCCCCGCACACACACTCCTAAGGTCCCAAACTTGCATTTTACTAAAAAGATGCATAAAAAAATGCCCACGAATCGGGCAAACATAAGCAATGTGTGTTTTATGACACTGCATTTGACATCACTATCTCAGGAAGTCATATCATTATTCATCAAAAGAGAAAGATGAAGCACAGATGACACAAGCATGTCGCATATGCAATTATCATATTGTCACATCACAAAATCATGCTCGAAACATGATAAATGATGACATCATCACTGCATCATTACTGTATCATCACTGCTCAGTAGCATTTTTCAACCACTTAGTAGCATTTTTATTTTTTATTTGCTCAGTAGCATTTTCATCTACTTAGTAGCATCTCCATTTGCTTGATACCTCAGAAGGTTATAATAACATTTCCACTTGCTTGACACCTTAGTAGGTTATAGTAGCATATTCATCTACTTAGTAGCATCTCTATTTGTTTGACACCTCAGAAGGTTATAATAGCATTTCCATTCGCTTGACACCTCAGTAGGTTATAATAGCATTTTCATTGCTTAACACCTCAGTAGGTTATAGTAGCATTTCCATTCGCTTGACACCTCAATAGGTTATAGTAGCATCTGCTTAACACCTTAGTAGGTTATAGTAGCATTTCCATTTACTTGACACCTCAATAGGTTATAGTAGCATCTACTTGACACCTCAGTAGATTATAGTAGCATCTATTTGGCACCTCAGTAGGTTATAGTAGTATTTATATTTGCTTGACACCTTAATAGGTTATAGTAGCATCTGTTTGACACCTCAATAGGTTATAGTAGCATCTACTTGACACCTCAGTAGGTTATAGTAGCATTTCTATTTGCTTGACACCTCAATAGGTTATAGTAGCATCTGCTTAACACCTCAATAAGTTATAGTAGCATCTTCATTTGCTCGACACCTCAGTAGGTTATAGCAACATTCCCATTTGCTTATCACCTCAGCAAGCTTACAAAAGCATAATCTCGCCTCACCTGAGGCAATTGTAAAAGCGCACAAACAGGCAATGACTCCTCCAACCAAACAAGATAACATCAACAATTATGGGCCTAACGTCAAAAGACCAAACGGCGCACCATCAGGTAAGTACCTCTCCCTAAAACTGTTTTTGTATCTCTATATTGCTTCACGTGTATTGACATCAATACTAGAAGACTATGCAACACACGTGAAGCAGGGGGCAACTATCATACATTGAGTTTTGACTGTCCCAAAAAAGATCCAATGATGAAAACATCTCTCCGAATATGACAAGTGTATGTTTATTCGTACCGCCTCTAGAGCGTGTCGTGAGTCTGAAAAGCCCGAACTGAGCCTTTAAAGAGCAAAACCAACTACTGAATCATTAAGTAGTACCCTGATTTTATGAATTATGAATTATCAGAATGATAAGTAGCTCACTTCAAGCAACCGTTGCTCAAAACGTGCGACTCGTAAGACCAAAGTTCAACTTCGTGAAAATTGGAAACCGATTTTGACAAAACAAATGATGAAAAGGCTTTCGGGAGGCTCAAAAAACCTAAAAACACCCCCAGAATAGCACAATCGGAGCCTGAGAAGGCCACGTGACGAGTACAAAAGCGCGTGATCACGTGCCCCAGGCATGTGATCAAACGCTCTGCTACGCTTGTACACGCACAAAAGCACACACACACGTGCTTTGGAATGCATGATCACATATTTTTTTACACTTTTCCCTATAAATAGGGGTCTCTACATACACTGAAACACTATTAAATTAAAGACTCAAGAGTCCCAATGTACACACTTTTAGTTCACCCACTGTATTTTTGTAGCATTTTTTAAACCGCTTTTAAACCAAACCCACCCTCATCTTTGTTAAAGCACACTTTAAAGGTATACAAATTTGCATTACACACAACATTTTCGTACCTTTTTTATCTCTTAAATGCATTTACTAAGAAAGCCTTGTAAATAATCATGTTGAATTTCTCTTATTTTTCGTTATTATCCTTTGCTTGTGTGAATGTGCATATATCAACTGTCATTACCAAAACTAGGGTGCTACGATAGCCATATATTGAGTATCATAATGAGAAATAGCCAAAAAGCATATGAGATTTCCCGGGCTCAAAATCTCTATTGGGGATGGTACTCGTTAAGTGACCCGATGTCGTCCCTTTCATCTTTTCCTAATTTTTTAAAAATCAGGTGGCGACTTCAAATGCAAAGCATATCGTATCCCCTCGAGACCAATCATTTATCCCTGTCCTATAAATGGAATGGATGTCCCATCCAATAAAGTTGCCATGTCCCTGGAATAAAAAAAACAGAAAAAGCCTTTCCATGAGAGAGGGAAGGCCTCTGGTTGCTCACATGTACTTTAAAGGATAACTATTGGTGGTCAGGGATGAAGAAAGACATTACAGAATTTGTAGCTAGATGTTTGGTTTACCAACAGGTTAAAGCAGAACATCAACACCTAGTAGGATCATTGTAGCCTCTTCCTATTCCTGAATAGAAGTGGGAGCATATTATAATAGATTTTTTAGTTAGCTTGCTTAAAACTCAATAAGGACATGATGTTATATGGGTGATAGTGGATAGATTAATCAAATCAGCTCACTTCTTGCCTATGAAAGTGAGTTACACATTAGATAAACTAGCTGAAATCTACATCAGAGAAGTGGTCAGATTGCATGGTGTTCCATTCTCTATTGTATCAGATCGGGATCTAAGATTTACATCCAGATTCTAGCCAAGTTTGCAACATGCTTTGGGTACCAAGCTGAGATTTAGTACAACTTTTCATCCCCAAATAGATGGTCAATCAGAGAGGACAATCCAGACGTTAGAAGACATGGTTCAAACTTATGTGATGGAATTGTAAGGTAGTTGGGATAAATATGTGCCACTAATGGGATTTGCCTACAACAACACCTATAATTCTAGTTTGGGGATGGAACCTTATAAAGCTCTATATGGTAGGAAGTGTAGAACTCCAATCTGTTGGGATGAAGTTGGGGAAAGGCAGTTAGTTGGTCCAAAAATTGTACAAATGACAACAAAGAAGATTTAGCTAATTCGGGATCGACTAAAGGAGTCCCAAGATAGACAAAAGAGTTATGCAGACTCAAAGAGGGAACCAATTGAATACAATGTGGGTGACAAGGTCTTCTTGAAGATTTCACCTTGGAAAGGAGTTTTACGGTTTGGTAAAAGGGGGAAGCTAAGCCCTAGGTACATTGGTCCTTACGAGGTGATTGAGTGGTTTGGTCCAGTAGCCTATGGATTGGCCTTACCTTTAGAATTGTCTCAGATTCATGATGTCTTCCACATATCGATGTTGAGGAGGTATAAGAGTGATCATAGTCATATTTTGCAAGCCCAACCTTAGAATTGAAAGATGATCTATCTTATGAAGAAGAGCCTATTGTAATTGTTGCTAGGAAAACCAATGTGTTAAGAAATAAAACTACATCTTTGGTGAAAGTGTTATGGAAATACCATGGGAGTGAGAAAGCTATTTGGGAATGAGAGGAAGACATGAAAACCAATACCCTCATTTGTTTTAGCTTAATTTTTGGGATGAAATTTTCTAAGGTGGGGAGGATTGTCACATCCGTACCCTAATTATAGGTACATTTTCATTCATATTACATTTTCATTTACACATATATTGATTGACTTTAAGTATAAGCTACACATCTTATGAAGAAGAGCCTATCAGCTAGTTAAACAAGTGTATCGGGTTAAGCTGTGATTTATACTCGATCACAGAGTGAGAATTTTTTAATTTTGATGACACTCAAAATGAGTAAATTATGAGAATAAAAGGGATTAGGAATAAAAATAAAGTAAAGAGTGAGAATTAAGAAGTTTAGGATGATTTGAACTCAATTGAAATAAATAGTTGTGCTAAAATGCACAATTGAAAGCTTGAGGTTTTATAGGTTACCAAGCCATTTAGTTAAGGGCTTAAATGAATATTTTACATTAAATCTATTTAAATTAGCTCTGGATACTTCCTTAAATTCATGTCTTAGGGAGCAGCCTTCATTGTTAAGGAAAAGAAAAAGAAAAGAAGAGAGAGGAAGAGAAAAGAAAAGAGAGAACAAATGGGCTGGTTGATTTCTCTAAGTTTAGGTTAGATTTTCAAGTGAAATTGATGTTCTAAAGCACTTATAAGGCTGTAATATTCATTCTTGAACCCTGATTTGATTGATTTGGTAAGTAATTTAATTGTTTTTGTGAATTTGAGTTAGGGTTCACTAGGTACTGTTCTTGAGTTCTATATGTCTGCTTTGATAGTCTCTTTGTTTTAATCATATCTTAAGTTGTAGAGATCAAAATTGAATTTTGTTTGATGATTTGGAAACATGAAAGAGTTATTTAAAATTGTTTCCATTTTAGCTTGATCTGATTCAGCCTTTATGTTAGTGAAATAAGAGAAAACATTTTAATGCTCAATCAGCCTGAGAAATTGACCTAGTTGTGTTCAGTTGTCTATATCTCATTCTATAGTTGTCCGAATTAAGTGAAATTTTTATAGAATTTAGTATAAATATGAATCTAAGATTTATTTAAATTTGAACTTCAAATTCATTCTCTATAATTTTGGAGAATTTTTCTAATTTAAATTTGAAACAGTCCTTTTAGAGTTAAAGGGCTGGATTGTGAAATTGAGTTAGTTTGCATTTTATGCATATCGCATGGTTATATCAGTATGTGGGACAATTATATTGATGATTATTAAATGAAATTGCATATTTTAGGTGCTGGAAAGGGAAAGGAAGGTGCTGGTGCGAGTTAAGCAAAACTGTGTCTCAGTTGTGTTTATTTTGAAAGTTATTTTGTGAGTAGATGTTCAAGCCCTTTAAACCTTTTTATAACAGCAATAAAATGATTATTTTAGTGATTTTTAATGACCTGAATTGATGTATTATAAATATAAATGGTTTCAATTCAGCCTTGTGCAACTTAAAAATCACATGTTTAAGTTTCAAGCTTAAAAGGTTTCAAGTATACGAATTAAATATGTTATTTCTTTATGTTTTGCTTTGAGATCTGAATTGAGATCCTTTTGGTTACTTGGTGATTAAAATGAGCTCATGCTCAACCTCTTTTCACTTATTTAAACTATGATGAAGATTGTTTAATTTTGAATGCGTATTGAACTATAAATATGGTAATGTTGTTTTGATTGATTATTTGGTGAAAATGGCATTTGGTTTGTATATTACAACCCTATATGAGTTGTGTAAATGTGTTGACATGATTATATTGGTTCTTATTGCACAATAAATAACAGGGCACTTGATTGCAGGACAATAAAGGGAGAAGGGTCGTTCTGTGCTAATGTAGTCGAAGGGTTAGCCTTCAAGTGTACCTAGAGAGTGAGTTTGTGATGGCCTGTATGTTGTGGTTGGTTTGCAATGCATGTTATAGGGATGGTTGATACATATGAAAGGTTATATTAATGTTTATAAAGGCATGTGTTTTACTTGGCTACACTTTGTACAAGTTTAAAAGAAAGAATGACTTTGATATTTCAAGTTGATTATAATTTGATTTTAAGTACTCTAGTATTTTGATTTGAGAAGTTTAATGTGTTTGGTTTAACCAAATTATTTTCTGCTTGGAATCTCTATTCATTGAGTATTTTTATACTCGTTTTACTCTATTTTATAAACTTTTCATATGATAGGGCTTGATAGGGGTAAGTGAGCTAAGAGAGTGTGTATAGAAGTTTTAAAGTAAGGTTGGCCAACATCCTTGTTAGGGAAGCCTTGTACCTTTGTTTCTTAATCTTGTTTATATAAGCATTATAAAATAATATATTTTGAAATCAAATAGTGGTGGCCAGGCTTTGTGTAAAGCAACTATGTACAAATGTGTTTTATATTGTTTTGATGATATTTACTATACTATGTTTTAGTTTGCAAAGATTAATATCAATCTAGTTTTTAAAATATGATTTCCTATATTACTTAGTTATCCTATACTATAGTTGATATTCCTATATTACTTAGTTATCCTATACTATACTATAGTTATCCTATACATGATCGTATCAGGCTTTTATTACGAGGTACTTTAATTCTTTTAGCTAATATGATTATAATTATAACATAATTTGATTAAATCAAGTGGTTTGTTGAATGGTTGGTTTTAAACATCCATCTTGAGCTACATGAGATGAGGTATGACAGCTGCTCTAAGTCTTTTCTCATCCATCGGAGTCAACTCTTCATATATAGACTTAGCCCATTCATATTCTGGAATTTTTGCTTCCAAAATGACTCTCAAAGACTACAATTCTACTTCTACTAGTAACATTGCTTCCATTCCATATACCAATGAATAGGGTGTTGCACCTGTAGCTATTTTAGCTGTAGTTCTGTATCCCCATAAAGCATATGACAACGGGTTTGACCAATCTCTATAAGTTTTAATAGTCTTACTAAGAATATGCTTTATGATTTTGTTTGTTGCTTCAACTGCACCATTCTCTTAAGGTCAATATAAAGATGACTTATGATGTTCAACCCCATACCTTTGCAACAAATCTCTTACTTATGCTTAAAATTGCTCACCATTATCATTTACAATGTGATGAGGCACACCATATCTACAAATTAAGTTCTTTTCAATGAATTTAGCCATTTGCTTTGCTCCCAGCGTTTTGAAGGACTCAGCTTCAACCCATTTTGAGAAATAGTCGACTACGACAATTATAAACTCATAACCATTAGAAGCTAGTGGAGCAATCTT
This sequence comes from Mallotus repandus, assembly GCA_949671775.1. Taxonomy (NCBI): domain Eukaryota; kingdom Viridiplantae; phylum Streptophyta; class Magnoliopsida; order Malpighiales; family Euphorbiaceae; genus Mallotus; species Mallotus repandus. The sequence continues at coordinate 35,036 of CATIWM010129950.1, read as the reverse complement.
TCCCATTATATCAATTCCCCATGCTAAGAATGGCCATAGAGAAGTTAAGGTCTAGAGCATTGAAGGTGGAATATAAGAAATATTTCCTTGCAATTGGCACTCATGACAACTTCTGACAAACTGAATACAATCATGCTCTATAGTCAACCAATAGTATCCCTATCTCACGATTTTTCTTGCCAATTCTTTACCATTCATGTGAGCTCCACATACCCCTAAATGTACATCTTGCATAATATGTTCTGTTTCTTTTTCTGAAACACATCTGAGATGCAAAGCCTTATCTCTTTTGTACAAAACTCTATTAAAAATGAAAAATCTTTTTGCAAGTGATCTTAAGATCATTCTATCTTTATTACTAGCATTTTTTGGAAATTCACTATACTCCATCAATCTCAAAATGTTTGAATACCACGTCTTCTTTTCTTCTTCGACAGCTAGAACTTGGGTACTTTCGAAATTTGGTACTCTAGCTTTCATCAAGATCATTGGTCTCACTAGCAAACCTTTTAGATTATCCCAAATAGAGGTTAAAGTTGCTAAAGCATCATCAACTTGATTATTCTTTCTTAATAAGTGGAGAAACACTAGCTCATCAAAATATTTGTTAAGATTCTTAATGTAATCCAAATAAGGCTTGAATTTTTCTTCTCGGACTTCCCATTCCTTGTTGACATGTGAGATAACCAATTTTGAGTCACCCAACACCTCGACTGTTTTGATTCCCATTGCAATAAGAGCTTCTAAACCACAGATACAAGCTTCATACTCTAAAATATTTTTAGTCACCAAGAAATCAAATCTTTTTACTATCAGAATCAAATCTTCAATCGGTGAAAGTAGGATCACTCCAATTCCTACTCCTTTTTTATTCATCGCTTCATCAAAAGACATTATCCATCCTTATACTTCAATCAAGCAAATTTCTTCATTTGGGAATGAAATATCAACCTCCTGATCATCTTTAATTGGATGTTGAGCTAAAAATTCAACAACTGCTCTTCCTTTGATCACTTTCTTTGTCAAGTATTCAATATCAAATTCAAAGAGCAAAATCAACCATCTACCGAGCTTACCAACTAATGATGGTATAACATACAAATATTTCATCAGATTAATCTTTGAAACAACTTGTACCCTGGAAGATTGAAAATAGTGCCAAAGTTTTCTTATTGCCCACACTATAGCCAAATAAATCTTTTCAATTATCTTGTATTTTTCTTCACATGGAAGCAGCCTCTTGCTTAAGTAATAAATTTCAAATTCTATCCCACTATCATCTGCTTAAGTTAACATTGCACCTAATGTTGATTCTTCTACACACAGATACAGGATAAGAGTATTCCTTGGTTGTGGTGGTTTGAAAACTGAAGGATTCAACAAATACTGCTTAACCCTTTCAAATGCAATTTGACACTATTCATTCCAAACTGTGGGCTAATCTTTCCTCAACAATCTGAATATTAGCTCACATATTGAAGACATTTTATAGATAAATCTGCTAATGTACTGAAGATGACCTAGAAAAGATCTTATTTCTATTTCTATTTTAAGAATTAGCATTTCTTGAATTGCCTTGATCTTATCTGGATCAATCTCTATGCCTTTTAAACTGACTACGTATCCTAACACCGTACATGAAGATACCACAAAACAAACTTTTTGGATTAAGTCTAACATTGAACTTTGTCAACCTCTCCATAAACTTCTCTAGATCTTTGCAATGTTTTACAAAAGTTTAAGATATAACTACCATATCATCAAGATACACGTCCATCTCTTTATGAATCATATCTCTAAAAACTTTTGTCATAGAGCTCTGATACGTTGCACAAGCATTTTTCAATCCAAATGGCATTACTTTGTAACAAAAAGTACCCTATTCTGTGATAAAAGCAATTTTAATTTTATCCGCAACAACCATCATTATCTGATTAAATCCTGCCATCCCATTTGCACATGTGTAATACTTTTTACTAGCAACAGAGTCTAGCAGAACATCTATATGAGGTAATGGAAAATCATCCTTTGAAGTTGCCTTGTTCAAGTCTCAGTAGTCAACACACATTCTGACTCTTCCATCCTTTTTAAGGACAGGGACAATATTGGTTAACCATTCTGGATAATCAACTTCCTCTAAAAACCCAGCTTCTATATGTTTATTTTGAGTCCATTTAGGTCTTAGAAGCCTAAATTTCTGCTTTATTGGTTTCATTCTAGGATCAGTTGGAACAAAATGCTCTACTACTTCACAATATATTCTAGGCATATCGTCATAGCTCCAAGTAAAGACTATTTTCCATTTTTTTATTATTCTCTCAAGCTCACTTTTTTCTTCAAAAGAAAGACTCATTGCCAATTAGAGTTCTTTGGGTGATTCAGTATCACTTATATTAAATAGTTCAGTATGAATAAAATTTAAATATGAAATGCTTATGATATGATCAAGTGTATGCACATTGCCGTTAGAATAAACATCGAACAAGTAAGCGAAATCAGAGGTTATTGCATTAAACTCTGAGAAGAAAGCATCATTAGAAATTACATAGTCAACATCAAAATCATCCTTTTCTAAACATACTATAGGTTCAAAATAAAGTCCTCAACACTAATAGTAGTAAGTGGTGTAAGCTTAATCTCAGTGTCCATAGTAGCTATAGTATATGGAATCGCAGTTTGTCCTTCTTTGAGCTTCTTTGATCTTGGGAAGTAGAGACAACTTGAAATCCAGGTGTACCTAAATCAGAATAAACCATAGAACAACCATCTTCAAATTTAACTTAAATAGTTATCACACCTCCTTCATAAGGGAATTTGATCTTTTAGTGAAGAGTTGAAGGAACTCCTCCTAGAGGATGGAACCAAGGTCGTCCTAATGTGATTAGGATATCAAGTATAACAAATTCAACCACAGTCTCAATTGGTCCAATTTTCACAAATGTTTTAAAAGCACCTTCCACAGCTCTCTTGGACTCGTCATATGCTTTAATCACCATATCAGACTTTATAAGATCTTCATTTGTTATGTTCAGCTTTTCCAAAACCTTAAAAGGACAGACATTGATTATTGATCAATCATCAACCATAACATATGAAACCACAAAACCTTTTACTTCAGCCTGAATATACAAAGCTCTATTGAGTTTTCTTCTTAAATCTATCAAGTCTTTGTATGAAAAAGAAATCTCTGCATTATCTTTGAAACCTACTAACATAACCAACTCTTCAGAAGTATATTCTATAGAAATTAACAAGTTCTCAAAAGCTTCATTCATAGCATCCCTATGCTTCGTTAATGAGTTAAGTAAATCCCACATACTAGCATTGGCTTTCATTTGCTTTAATTGCTTTAAAATAGTATCCTCTTTTTCCTCTTCAGCCACTTTCTATTTTCCTTTATCTGGCATTGGTGACCCATCCTTTTATAGCATGGAAGGATCTGGATAGTACTTCCCAGTTCTAGTGACATGACTCACATCCATCTCATCATCACTCCACGGTTCCCATAAGTAAGTAAATTCTTACTGCAGATTTTCTTCATTAGTGGAATCTTCTCCTTCCATCAGTTCCCAGAAGTTTGGAGGTACATTGCTTGAATTTTCTTCAACCCAAAAGACATGATTATCCATATAGTTAGCATTGCAGTTCATCTCATCATTGTCACCAAATTCCTTACCCCATCCACTTGGAATGATTGAGTCAAACAAAATATCTACAGACGCTGGCTTAGAATACTTCACCAAATAATTAAACTTTCTTGTTGGTTTACCCAAAGTATCCTAAACTTGCTGATAACTTGATCATTCTAGAAACACCCAATCTAGTGGCACTACTTCTTTAAATGGAACTTAGATTGCTAGTGGATTCTAAGCAACAACATAATCAAACTCAAGACTTGGCTGATCAAGATTTTGATAATCTTCTTCTTTCCTAGCCCTTTTTATGGTATTAACCAACTTAAAATGCTTCATTAAAAATTCTTTATTGATACATTCTTCATCAATCATCATCACTTTCTTAACCTCTTGTGCAGGCTTAGTATGTTATGGGTTCAGAATTTTGCCTTGATCAATAAGATCTTGGATTGCATGTCTAAGTTTGAAACAATTATCAGTGTTATGTCTCACTTGCTAATGATACTTGTAGAATTCTTTCGGGTTGTGATTAGGTAAAAGAACATTTAGTATTAGCCTTGGTTCCATTAGCTTCATAATCCCGCTATTACAAAGTCTTTCAAACACTTTAGACAATGGCACAGGAAACTTAGAAAATTGTCTTGGCTTTATATTGGCTAACACAGACGAAGATGTAGCAACTGCCGCTTTTAGAGTATATGAAGATTGAGTTCTCTTTTTTTGAACCTATGAAGGTTTTCTAAATCTAGCGATTCTCTCAGCTTGAACCCTGGAATAATAAAAATCTGCAAAAGATCTCATACTCATAACCTTGATTTCTTATCTGATAGAGTCTTGATATTTTCTTACGCAATTTTGACTTGATAAATTTCATCGGACCTATTTCTTATACAAGTAGCTTTCTCTCTAAACCTTGTGATGGAATCGGCAAAGGATTTATTCGATCTTTGAGTCAAACTCTACAGATCCAATAAAGAGACTTCAATCTGAGTGTCATAAGAATATTGTTTAAGAAACTGGTTCACAACTTCCTTCCAATTCTCTTTCACAGTATTATTAAGTCGAAGGTACCATGTAAGAGCTGAAACCTATAAAGAAAATGAGAACAAACCCTATATATGATCATCTATCAATCTCGGAATAGTGGACATCATAGTTTTGTAGTGTTGAAGGTGTAACTTCGGATCACCAATGCCAAAAAACTTAGTCATTTTGGGCATCTTAAACTTGGGTGGGAGATTAAGATTCCTAAACACACATAACTCATCAATGTCAAAACCTATGGATGCCTACTTCACTTGAGTTTCTAGCTTTTGGAGTTGCTTAGTAATTTGAGCATATTCTTCTGTCATTGCTTTCTTTTCCTCAACAACTGGAATAGCCACAAATGGTGCTTTTCCTTTATATTGTATCTTCCAAGCCTCATAAGCCATAATCTGATCCTCAGTCAAAGGTGGACCATCAACCACAATGACTTCTTCTTTAGTAACCTCTCCTTGATGTGGAGGAGGTGGTACTACCCTATAAGAAGGAATTTCAATTTCCTTAGCAGCTTGCAGTAACTTACCTAAATTATTCTGAAGGTACTCATTCACCCTTTCATTAACCAATTTGTGAACTTCTTCCTTTCCATAACAAACTTAACTAGTCTGTGCTTTTCTCTCCTCCAACCAAACTACGATGTTGAGACACTTCGGGGATTACCTATGATGATTGTACATGTATCAACATGTATCCATGCATTGTGATAATGCATGAATGCATGAATGCAAATATGATGCAATATAAATAGTCATAAATAAAACACACAAAAGAAAATAGAGTCCCTTCTAACCTTATCTCTCCCATACAAGCAGTTGTTCAATATCTTTCCTAGGTGGGGCTTACTAGAACATCAACTAGGGATGAACTAGCTCGTTACTCTCAAAAATGAAAAATTAACAAATAAGGATGATTTATGTTTATATGCATGGTTTGATTTGGATACAATTTTGTGGTATTTGAATATTTTAAACCAAGTAATCTTTTGGAGTAGAGTTGTGATATCAAGATAATCGTATTTGGTTATCAAGGCATAACAAGTTCAGGATTTTAATCCTTATATATCCAAATAAATCATAGATATTAACCATATATTAGCTTATTATGTACATTAAGTTGTATCATAATAAGTTCCAAATCGGTTTATTTGGATATATAGCGGTCAAAATTATTGCTCCATAAGGTTACATAGGTTAAAATATTAAAGGACCATTGGTAATATGTATATATTATACTCTGATGATTAGATTCAAGTTAATAAAAATGTGGGATATCAGAAAAACCTTATGGATGTAGTATCCCCACAACTAGGGTTAGGTTATTAAGATATTTCAAGTTTCGTCCTTTTAGATAAGATATACCTATTCAAACCTTGAGGTTTTAGCAAATTAGTTAAACTGTGACAACCATAAGAGTCATAATGTTTGATACATATGACCTAAATTATGTAAACCATTTTGGGTCATAAGAAACAAACAGTATGTAACAAATGTGTCATGATAGACTGACTTGGTTCGCATGCACCTTTCAGGTTCATATGGATATATAAAGTCTAAAAAGGATTAACTTGATTATTAATTAGCACAACATAAGATATATGTGTCACTAAGGACTCAGTTTAAATCAAAACACAACATATAGACACAAATCAGCAAACACATGCAAGATAAGGTGAAATCCTAGTGGATGTTTCTAGGACTACTACATGGGTGAGTCAGGGTAAAAGGCCAACCGTTCCTTTAGCTAGATGCCCTCCATTATAGACTTGAGTTACAGGCCAAGATCAGAGGGGCTCAACATCTTTTGCAAACTCGAGAGAAAACTACCCCCTTTTAGGACTTGGGTTAGAGACTCTAGTCAGATGAGCCCGATAGTATCTCTTTAACCTAGTTAAGGCTAAATGTGACAATGTCAAACTAATCAACCCATGAGTTGAGTGGAGTCATAGTGAATCATAATTTGACACCATCAGGGTTATTAAGCTTATGCACATGTGATAAGTATCATGATGCAAGTTGGTCTATAATATTATATATAATTGGAAGCAAAGTACAAACTTTGGGATCAAGATCTCCATCCCCAGTGTAGTCGCCATTGTTGATGCCAGCCAGACCAACTAGGCACTCTTTCGATTACTGACCCTTTTTCCTTATTACGGGAAAACAGAGGGTAGTGAGGGGATTACTGAAAGAGCTTAGGGATGGCATAAATGAACTTATAACCCACCACTCAAGTAGGAGAAAAAGAGGAGTCACCACTCGGTATTACTCGAGAAATTATCCGTTTTAGGGACTTAGGCAAACTTGGATCCCTTGCTTGGAACCGCGTTCACCCATTGGATTAAACATTAGGTTCAGATTTTGATGTTAGTAGGATTAGGCTCTTTTGTTCGAGGCATCTCCATACCGCCTAGATGCTCTAGAAGTGAATTTGGCTTCAAAAAGAAATAAAAATTGATATCATTATAAATTTTAATCGAAAAATAGCTTAAAAAGCCTAAATAAATGAAAAATGTTTGAAAATGAATTCTAAATAAAAAAGGATTTTAGGAAGCATTTAAAACTACCATTTGATTAATTATATGAACCATTAATTCACAACATGAGTTTCCATCTCAAAATGTAAATTTTGTACCTTGGATGGGCATTCCCATATTATGAATTATTAATCACATAATTAAATCATTTTATTTAAAAAAAAACTAGAGAATAAAGAAAAATGTGATCCATATCCTTGCATTTGGATGATTTTTATGATTAACAAAGAACAACACAAATATCACATTAAAGCACAATATTTATTAACCAAATGATCATAAATGAATGCTTAAAGACAATGTAAATTTCCATATAAAAAGTGAGAAAATGAAAAAGGATTTATTTATTGAAAAGGAATTGAAAAATAAGTGCAAAAGATTCCATTTTATTAACCATAAAAGATAAATTACCCATTAAAAGAAGAAAAACAACTTTTGGTATATTGTTGGTTGTTTTCTAATTGATTTTTGGTTACTGACAGCAAATGAAATACAACTTAAACATAAAAATAAATTGAAAACTTGATGAAATTGACAAGATAAAATGTAAATAATACCAAAAGCAACATGTTATAATAAGATTATAAATTAAAGTAAATTAATAAAGAAGAAGTAAGAGGTAGTGATTGCAAATAAAATGCAAAAAATACATAAATAAGACATAGAAATAAAGAGAAATGAGAGTTAAATGTAAAGATTGAGATGGCAATTGGTAATATAACAAAATAAATCATAAATTGATAATTAGAATAACAAATGGAAATAAAAGGTAGTAATAAGTTAGTAGAAGTTAATAAAGTTAATAGCTTGAGATTGATAACAAGAGATATATATAATGCAATGGATAATGCTATTGCAATGCATGCTCACACAAGCATTAAATAAATCCAGGGTGCATGCAAAGTATGATGCATGATGCAAATTTGAGAAACATGCAAGTATACAAGTGATGCAAGCCAGGTAATATGCAAGTATGCATCTAGAGGATCTAAAAATGAGCACACGCAAGGTAGTGATATGCATCAAGCAAGTGATATGCATAAAGGCACATGAATGCATGAAAATGCAAAAATGTAAAAGAAATATAAGGAGAGCTAGAGAATAGTATATAAGGGTAGAGAAAAGGTTAGTAGTGATAATAAAATAATATTAGATGTGAAATAGACATAAAAATGAAAAGAAAAGGATTCTTATGAGGTTAGAGACACTAAATAAGCACAAAATAGCATTTAAAAGCTATAGTTGAGGCATAAACTTAACATTAATACAAAATGGACTCAATCAAAGCATGAAATATGAAATTAAAGACTCATAAGAGTCTAAAATTGAAATAAAGAAACACAAATAAGGCACTTGTGTTCAATATGTTGACCACAAGCACTATAAATGCAAACTATATACATTAATACTCTCAAATTAACAAAAAAGTTCGCAAAATGCACAAATAATTATCTACGATGAAAAACACAATCAAAATGACTTATTGGTAAAAACCTTAAATTAGAATACAATATATGCATATTAATATCTCAGCATGATCACAGCAACAATCAAGGTCCAATTAAGCACAATGAAGCACAATTAATCAACATATATTCACAATACATACTTTTCAAGACTTTAAACATGTATTCACACAAAAATTAACAACAAAAAATAAATAAAACTAACAAAAAAAATTTAATTAAAAGTCACACAAACATCAACAAATACTATCATAATCATCAAACTAAAGCAAGATCAAGGATCACAATTGAAAGCACTTAAAGAATAATTTTTTAGAAATAAAAGGAAAATAATTGTAAAATCATTTAAAAATAGAAAAATAAGTTAAAATACTTTAATTTCATCATCCTAGGATCTTAGGGAGCGGTTAGAATCATATTCAAGCAAGCATATACCCTTTAGAACCCTAAAAACCATCATCAAAGTCATTTGGACGAAGAAGGATGAACAACTAATTTTGGGGCCTGAAAAACTGGTTTTAGAGCCAGAACAACCAGTTTTGGAGGCCACAAGAGTTAGTCTGAGAAGTCTAATAGCCAATTTTGGCATACAAACAACCAATTGGTTGTTCATAGGCCAAAATCGATTGTTCATGTTTGAACAACAAGATTTTGCACTCCTTTGCTTTCAAAACTTGATTTTAATGCTACAAATCCCAAAAATAAGATGAGAATCAATGAGGGTGATGTTTTAGAAAGTGTTTAGCCTTAGAATTTTGGCAAGAACTCACCAAGAAATACCAATTGATTATAGAGAATTGAGATTAAAACTCAAAGGGAAAGGGTGTTTTTAGGTGGGTTTAATCTTGAGTTTGGTTCTAATTTTATTGGAATTGATTTACAGGAGTTGGATTTTAGGTTTTGGTGATTTATTTTGGTATTGTTGAGAGAGATTTGAGAAGAAAATGGAGAGAAATTAGGTCTAGAGGAATTTTGGCATAGTTTCCCCTTTATTTCCTAATTTTTCCCTAATTTCTAAGGCTTTTTAGAGAGAATTATTTTATAATATTTTTGGGTTTTTGTGCTGGAATTTTCTCTAGATGAAAGTGGTTCTCTCAACCTCCCAAAACCCTCCCAAAGATTTCTTTAAAGCTTTTATTTATCGGCATCTGAGGTTAGTCGCATTTATTGTAAATTTCCTTAAATATTCAAGGTTATTATGCAATAATATATACTCTCCCTTTAAGAAATTGACATTTTTCCTAATATATTCCAAATTTAGAATATTCCTTACTTGGAAAGCATCTTTTTTAACTAGTTTCCTTTTTGGGTAAGGACAAGGAGAGGTAGATAGTTGTGGGACCTAGTTTAACCACAGGAGGTCAAAATTTTAACTTTTTGCCAAATAGGACCCACTGACACACTAAAATTTTAAAAGACAGTTTTCAGACTGAAATTCAACTCTGGGAGCTCTATTTGACCATTGAAAACTCCCATTGACTAAAGTTTGACTTTTGTTCTTGGGGCTTCCAGAGGTTAAACCGAAGCTTCATGAATCAAAACTAGACTGTACTTATTGGTTTAGAAGACATAACTCAGGTGAACTTCTGTCTAATTATTCTTCTTAAACCTTTTTCTCAATACTAAAAGGGTACGGTTAAGGTTTGATCGCGGTTTGGTTAGGTCTTGAAATAGTGTATTTGGTGATCGGGTATGAATTTAATGGTTTAGTGGATTTTGAAATGGCTTGAATTTCAATTCTCTTCATCAAATTGACTGTCTGATGAGACATTTTAACTTTTTCATCATCGGCTATCAAGGTTTTAAAAAATGACCCCAACAGAAGCATGGAATCTAAACTTTAAAAGCAGTTGATGGAGATGGATGCTTATACTATAATAGGCCATCTCAAGGAAATGTTCTAAGAGAAAGCTAGAATTGAAAGGTTTAGCACCATAAAGGCATTGCTTTCTTGCAAGTTTATTGTTGGCAACTCAGTGACTCCTCATGCTCTTAAGATAAAAGGTCATCTTAAAGATCTTGAAAGGTTTGGTCTTAAGATAAAGCAAGAATTGGAAATTGATATTATTTTCTAGTCTTTGCCAGAAACCTATGATGGGTTTGTTATGAACTATAACATGCATGGCATGAACAAAACTATTTTTGAATTACATGAGATGCTTAAGACTACTGAAAAGAACATCAAGACTACTGAGGATGTTCTAATAGTTAACAAATACTGCTGAACCACCAAAGAGGTTGCCCAATTTAAAACTCATTAATCATGTTTAAATTACAAAATGCATATATCGTGTAATTTTACGCAAGTTTGTGCACAAAAAGTGAACTCGAGAAAATTTATGCGCAAATGGTTATAAACATGTTATCCAAGGCTCTAATTGCATATTCAATATCTTAAATACAAATTCTAGTATTTCAAACTCATAAATGATGCTGACATTATCAAATTCATAAATCGTGCAATTTTGTGCATCTTTATGCGTAAAATGTGAAGTCATGCAAATTTGTGCAGAAGTAGTTTTAAACATGTTATCCAAGGCTCTAATTGTATATTCATTACCTTAAATATAGATTCTAGCATTCTAAATTCATAAATGATGTTGACATCAGCAAATGCACAAATCGTGCAATTTTGAGCATCTTTATGCACAAAATGTGAACTCACACAAATTTGTGTGTAGAAGGTTATAAAAATGTTATCTAAGGCTCCATTCACAAATTAGTAACTAAATTACATATTCTAGCATTTCAAAATCATAAATCAATTTGACATTTTCAAATGCATAAATTGTACGATTTTGCTTATCTTTGTGCATAAAATGAGAACTTACACAAATTTGTGCTCAAATCATTATAAACATGTTATCCAAGGCTCTGATTGTATATTCACCATCTTAAAAACAAATTCTAGCTTTTCAAATTCATAAATCATGTTGAAATGACAAAAAGCACAAATCATGCAATTTTGTGCAAGTTTGTGTGCAAAACTTGAACTAGAGCAAATTTGTGGGCAAATGGTTATATACATATTATCCAAGTTTCTAATTACATATTCACTACCTAAAATATAAATTCTAGTATTTTAAACTAAAAAATGATGTTGACATTATCAACTGCACAAATGGTTCAATCTTGTGCATCTTTGTGTGCAAAACGTGAAGTCATGCAAATTTGTATGCAAATAGTTTTAAACATGTTATCCAACACTCTAATTGTGTATTCATTACCTTAAATAGAAATTATACCATTCCAAACTCATAAATAATGTTGACATTATCAAATGCACAAATTGTGCAATTTTGAGCATATTTATGCGTAAAATGTGAACTCCAGCAAATTTTTACACAAATGGTTATAAACACGTTATCCAATGATCTAATTGTATATTCACAACCCTAAATACAAATTCTAGCATTCAAAACTCATAAATAATATTGACATTATCAAATGAACAAATCGTACAATTTTGAGCATTTTTGTGTACAAAACGTGAACTTGTGCAAATTTTTGTGTAGATAGTTATAAACATATTATCCAAGGCCGTATTCACAAATTCAGTATCTAAATTACATATTCTACAATTTTAAAATCATAACTCAATTTGACATTTTCAAATGTACAAATAATACAATTTTGCACATCTTTGTGCATAAAATGAGAACTCGCCTAAATTTTTACTCAAACCATTATAAATATGTTATCCATGGTTTTGATTGCATATTCACTACCTTAAATACAAATTCTAGCTTTCCAAACTCATAAATCATGTTCAAATTACAAAACACACAAATCGAGCAATTTTATGCAAGTTTGTGCACAACATGCGAACTCGAGCAAATTTGTGCGCAAATAGTTATAAACATGTTGTCCAAGGCTCTAATTGCATATTCACTACCTTAAATACAAATTTTGCTGGGATTTCGTGATGCAAAATGCAGCGAAAATTAAAACTTTAATAACAAAACCCATTTACAGGATCTATGTAATTTGAATAAACTGATTGAGAGAGATTTCAAAATCTTACCAAGAGGATTTTAAGGCTAGAATATTGGAAGGAAGAGAGGGGTTCACTCCGGTGACACCCTTCCTCGAGCTTTACGTGTAGGTCTTGTTAGATTTAGACGCCGTTAATTAAGCCACAACTCTTTACCAGTATCCACATGAATAGGATGCCCAAAACAATGTTGGTGTGCTAGCACCTTCTTTTTTATCTAAGACTCTTCTCAGTTTCTTTTAATCTCTCTATATGTTTGTTTCTTTCACAAAAGAAGCAGAAGAATAAGGAGGAGAAAAAGAGCATTTTCTAAACCCTAGAGAATGAGATGTATTTATAGACATCCTTCCTAAGGTTTCTCATGTCTCCACTTACCAAAATAGTTTTGGTAAGTTTAAACTTCCTTTTCAACTTCAATTCTAATTCTAAAATTAGAATTATCTCATATTTATTTAAAATAATATTTACTTTAAATAAATAAGAAAATAAATATTAATATTAATATACACACATATGTATTTATTTATTCTTTTAGAGAGATTATTACTGGGTTAATTAACCTAATTCTGTTTTAGGCCTGTTTTAAGTGTGCGACCTTATAGGATCACAAAGCGTTGGCAGTGGGCCTAAATTCCCTTTTTAGCCGATAAGTCATAAGTGGCCTCTAGCAAGACATGATGACTACCCAAGTTGTGTGAATGTCGATAATCCGACATAACCTAATACACAGTGTGTATTATAGTTCGTTTGTCACGTGATATCTTGATTTGAACATAAGGTATGGTTTATGTCATCCTTATATAGTTCAATCATATTCTATCTCAATCACTCACATTCCTCACATAACTCATTCTATATCCAATCGCAACCCTTTTTACCATCCAGTTAAAGATGATGTAAGAATGTGTCAAAACACAGAACTTATTATGTAGGAAACCATGGTGATTTCAAGTTAGAAGATTAAATAATACTACTATGATAAGAATCACTTTTGGCAATAATCTATGTAGTATTCTTATAATAGGTCGATCCAGTACATCATTTCTTTAAATATGTACCTATGAGTTTGACTCAATATCTCACATACATGATCAGTAAAACATAATTATCAGTTAACCTCATACTAGTCTTTATTCATTGTTGTTCCCACAACAATGATTGACTGAGGATATTTAGATTAGAATTCAAGTATTACTTAAGAATTTTACCATCAATTCATACAATTGATGAGTTTAGGTAGAATTAACTAATCAAGGATAATATTAAAATTAGCCAGTAATAATAAAGTCTCTTTATTAGTAAAATGGAAATATGACAAAGTCAAAATGTGGCCATTACATGATTGGCCTAGGGCATATCACTAACAAATTCTAATATTTCAAACTCATAAATGATGTTGACATTATCAAATGTACAAATCGTGTGCATCTGTGGGCACAAAACGTGAAGTCATTCAAATTTGTGTATAAGAGGTTTTAAACATGTTATCCAGGACTTTAATTGCATATTTATTACCTTAAATACAAATTCTAACATTTCAAACTCATAAATGATGTTTGACATTATCAAATGCACAAAGCGTGCAATTTTGAGCATCTTTGTACGCAAAACGTGACTTGTGTAAATTTGTGTGCAGATGATTATAACTGGATTCGTGTTCACACTACGTTTCTACTCATAATCCAACACATGTAATTGATCCCTTCATTTTTAATTTTAGTCTGTGATTTTTTTCCTACCAGTTAAGAATATATAATTTCATTTTACTTAAATTTTAATACCCTATCACTAATAATTTTAAAAATATATAATTTGGTGGTAAAATAATGTAAATATTTAATAATACAGTTATTTACTAATTAATGTCGGATTCAACTAATTATAATGAACTCTTTCTAAATAAAATTAGGATTTTTTAAGATAAATTTTATAATATTTTAAAAATATCCAAATAGGTACATTAATGATAAATTACCTATAAAAATTTATTATAAAAAATTAATATTTTATCATATAATAATAATAATAATTCAAAACATTATTACAATATAAATGAAATAAAATTGCATAATTCTAAATAATAAAAATTATAAAATCAATAATTCAAAAAACATCAAAACACAGAATAGATTTTTTATAATTAATTACAGAGAACCAAGTGTGTACGTTAACTTCTAACAAATATGCGATGGCCAGCAGGCCGGCTGATCCTTCTTGTTCTTGGGTTGATGTTTCTGGCATGTATGTTTGTTTTCATCTGTAGTTCCAACGACATCCTTTTTTTTCGCTCTCTGCGTATCAAGTTGCTGCCTAAAGCATAATTAACAATTACGAGACTCGGAAAGATAACTTGTCCTGTTCTATAAGCTCATTGCCAATATTAGTCAAAAGTTTCGAAAAAAACAAAAAAAAAGTCTACGTTTTGACATAGAAATATTTGATGGCTAAGATTCTTTAAGGTTCATCGATAAATTTAATCCACAAAAAAAAATTATATAATGCAAAATTAATTAATTATTGGCATTTCCAATAATTCGTAATTGGTATATTTTATTCACTTGAACTTTAATTGGACAACTGGTGTTCCAGCGTTCTTAACTGGTGATTCTACTTCAAATATATTTTACATTTAATTTGAACGGCTGATTCTAGTATCTTTTGGTGATTCTACCCAAATGCCATCCATGTCAACGCAAGGCCACCATAATACTGGCTGGACTGAATAATTGAAAAGAACAATGTTCCAGCTAACAAGTTACTCTCTCTCTCTCTCTCTCACACACTCTCTCTCTATATTTGATTTAATTGTTTATAAATTACTTTCATATATATATATATTTTTATAGCCTATGTAGAGAATATAAATAATTAAAAATTTGAATTACTACAAATTTAAGACTTTTGTACATATAGTGGAAATCCAATATCATCTACATTTGGCACAATTAGAATGAGTGGTTCTAATTTTTAGTATTTATTTTATTCAAATTTATATTATAATGAGAATGAGATTTTTTATCAATGGGTATCACTTATTCACCCTTAAGGAAAAGAATTTCTATTCCTATTTAAATCAAATCAAATGAATTATAAATTAATTAAATATCTAAATAACCACATATTATTAAATTTTATGAAATAAAATATATAAATTGATAAAAATAATTATTAAAATAATAAATGATTTTCAGAATAATATATAAAGTTATAATAATATCTTAATAAATATAATAAATAATTATAATGCTAATTTTGGTATATAAAAATAATTATAAAAGTAAGGGATTTTTAATAAACAGATCAAAAACCAAAAATATTATAAAAAGCCACATTAACTAAAATTTTTTTAAAAACTAGGACCTGTTTAGTTTTGAAAAATATTTTTTATTTTTTGTTTCCAATTTTCTTTTCCTTTTCCTTGTTTTTCATTTTTTCATTTTCCAAAATAGAAGACAGAAGAACATAAAACAATTTATTTATTTTTTCATTTTGCAATTTTTTCATATTCTTATAATTTTTTGATGAAATTTATTATAATATAATAATAATAATAATAATTGTGATTCATATAATAATGTTTGATCTAAAATTTATTTATTTTATAAAAAAATTTAAATCATGCATATTTAATTAATTATAATTAAAAGTTATGAGATTGTAATGATGGTGGTAGTTGTAATAAATGTGAAAATATCAATTGAAAAATTTAGACAACATCTTTTATTAGTTTTTTAAAGTTTTTTATAATTTGGAAAATAATTTTATAGTTTTTAGAGGTTTCGACTCTGATTTTGTGCTCTAGCATTTGTTGTTGATGGGTCCTGAAATTTTGGTTGCTTTCCATGTACAACAGTGGCAAGAATTTGAATTGATGCAATGATACTCCATGTTTTGGTTGAAGGAAAAGAAGAAAAATAAAAACAAGAAGAAGAAGAAAGGTTTGAGCTAGGAATTGAGATAATGATGGGTGTTGAATCGTGGAAAAGAGGATGATAACAGAGATGTTAATGAAGCAATAGAGATAACGGTTATTAGGGTTAGATAAGAATTTGATTTTGATTTAAGACAAAAAAAATAATTATTTAATAAAATAAAAAAAATTAATATTATTTTAATTAATTTATTTGGAATAAAATACACACCTAATTCATTATAAAAATAGATTTATTTGATATTAAAATAGAAGTTTTAGACTTATTTATAGAAAAAATTTAAATTGAATTTATTCGGTCTCGTATAACAAGTTGGAGGGCCCATGTATCTATTAGTCCATTCTATTTTGTCTAAAAAATGTTGCAATTGTATGCTCAATATTAGAGTATAATTGAGGTACAATTTGACCATTTTATCCCGAAATGTTATTGATTAAAATCTCCATATGAAAGGTAGGCCTGCAGATTCTAACATAAATACATAATCTAGTACGGCTTCGTAGGCTGCCCTTGTTAGTTTCAACGTTAGGCAAGTCTCCTTTGCCCGTAATTAAATCTCCAAACTGTCCATAAATTCGCACTAGAAAATCTGAGCGGAGACACCTGCGCCATCTGCCCTCTGAAATCTACTTCCTCTTTTTTCTTCTATTTTTTTTTTCTTTTCATATGCCCAGATCCTGTAAATCTCTCTCCAATATCATCTCTTATACTGCCAATAACTGTACATAATTTCGTTGGGAGTCATAATTAAATGGGTTTTGAAGGGGATCAAGAATCCGGCACTAAATTGCCCTCCAAATCCATTTTCAGGTATAATTCACCTTTAGTACAGGTGGGCCTTATAGGATTGGTATGCTTTTGCTGCCCTGGAATGTTCAATGCCCTCTCCGGTATGGGAGGAGGTGGTCAGGTCGACCCTACTGCCGCCAATAATGCTAACACCGCACTCTACACAACTTTCGCCATCTTTGGCATTCTTGGCGGCGGCATCTATAACATATTGGGACCCCGTTTAACCCTGGCCGCTGGTTGCAGCACTTACGTCCTATACGCTGGCTCTTTCCTGTACTACAATCATTACCAGCATCAAGTTTTTGCTATTGTTGCTGGTGGGAATCTTGGCGTGGGGGCTGGTCTACTATGGGCTGGAGAGGGTGCAATTATGACCTCTTATCCGCCCCCAGATCGCAAAGGCACTTACATCTCTCTTTTTTGGAGCATCTTCAACTTGGGTGGTGTTATTGGTGGATTAATTCCATTTTTTCTTAATTATCATAGAAGTGATGCTGCTTCCGTTAATGATGGCACTTACATTGGCTTCATGTGTTTTATGTCCGCTGGAGCGCTCCTTTCCTTGGCCATATTACCCCCCAGCCAGGTGGTTCGAGACGACGGTTCTCGCTGCGCTAATATTAAGTACTCTAATGTGTCAACTGAGGCTGCTGAGGTTATGAAATTGTTTCTAAACTGGAAGATGCTTCTTCTAGCCCCTGCGGCTTGGGCCAGCAACTTCTTCTACAGCTACCAGTTCACTAATGTTAATGGGGCGCTTTTTAATTTGAGGACAAGAGGATTGAATAATGTGTTCTACTGGGGAGCACAGATGTTGGGTTCTGCTGGAATTGGATGGGTGTTGGATTTCAGTTTCAAGAGCAGGAGGATGAGAGGATTCGTAGGAATTGGAATCGTTGCTGTGCTTGGCACTGCTATTTGGGGAGGTGGACTTGCTAAGCAGCTCGGATACTCCCGCAATGATCTTCTACCAAAGTTGGACTTTAAAGACTCTGGTTCTGATTTTGCTGGTCCTTTTGTTCTTTATTTCAGCTATGGACTGCTGGATGCCATGTTCCAAAGTCTGGTCTATTGGGTCATTGGATCCTTGGCTGATGATTCGGAGATCCTTAGCAGGTAATTTATAGAATAATTATGGTGGACCTTATTTCAATATGATTACTATTAGTGAAGTCAGAAGTGCGTGCGCTGCAAATAATTTCTTATTTATTTCATACAAAAGCTTAAGTTTCTCTTTGTTTCAATTGCAGGTATGTTGGATTTTACAAGGGGGTGCAAAGTGCAGGAGCTGCTGTTGCTTGGCAAGTTGATACACGCAAGGTCCCGTTTCTTTCCCAGTTGATTATAAATTGGTCACTCATTACAGTGAGTTATCCGTTGCTGATTTTTCTAGTCATGCTGGCAGTCAAGGATGACCACAAGATTGAAGAGGGAATCGCCAGTGAACCTGCTAAGACTGACCAAGCAGAAGACACAAGCAAGCCAGTTTAATTAGTTGTTTATGTTCTGCTGCTCTGTGCACTTCTAATCAAAATTTTATGTCTTGTGAATGTGAAGCAACATCTTCTCCCACATTTTGTTTGATTTTCTTATGATTGATACAACTAACTATTTCACATGTGCTTTTTTTTTAATCAAAGAATATTATTATAGCAGCAATTCGACACGTCAAACTCAGATAATAAATATTTAGTTTATAACCATTGAGGTGGCCGACTGGAAATCTATTTGAGCAGCAAATTGTCTCCTTATAACCGCAGAAGGTGAATTTAAATATGCGTGGACAGTGTCTCTGGATAGGAAAACATTACATAAAAGCACATATGCTTGCGCATGATTAGGAAGGGTATAAGATCTAGATGCAAACTTGGTTACAATTTACAAGATAATTATGGTGTTTGTCTTGACTGTAATGGATTTCAACTTTTATTAAAAGCAGTGATTTCAGCTTTTGTTTGATAGATTGCTGCCTTATCAGTTGGTTTTCCCATAAACTGTTCTGTAAGACAACCAGTTTGTCTGATAGTTTTGATTATAGACTTCAAAAAGAGATTGCAACGACAAAAGGTAACTTTTAAGATAACCTAATAAAGAATGACCTCCATTTTCTTTTATCTGCTTTTGGTCTAATTTTTTTTCTTATGAGTTGAATTTATAATTAGAATAATATTTTTTTTTTGTTGGGACTTGGCTAGAAACCTGTAAACTAAGGGTGACCTGAAATTTAGAACTTTCATTTTCTTTTATCTGGTTTTCCTCTATTTTTTTTTCCTTATTAGTTGACTTTATGATTAGAATAATATTTTTTCTGTTGGGTCTTTACTAGGAACCTGTAAACACAAGACAAATCTAAAGGTGACCCGAAATTTAGAATTTCCAAGCTCGTAGTGAGAGATTTATGTATGCATAATGAGTTGCAAATTAGTTATGATCTTATGGTTTAGTGTATTTAATCCATGAAGCAGATCAAGTTATTGGAACAATAACATAGGATGATTTAATACCAAAACAAAATGATGTTATTAATTAAAAAATGGAAAATGAAAATGATTCCAAATTCATTCACTACAAGATATAAAAAATCAATGAAGTCTCATCTTGGCAATACAAACCTTTTTTTTCTTTCATGGCACGAACGAATCATTTACGTTTCTAGTAAACAGTTAAATAAAATTTGGCTGAGCTAGCAATGGCATCACAGGGAACCAAGAGGTGCATCACTTTTGTCTTCCACTTTTGCTTCATTCTTTTCCTCCTCCACCTTTTCCTTGGTGACTCCTGGTGCAGCAGCAGCAGCTGTTTCAAACTTGTTCTCTGGAGTGTGCAGGGTACTCAAAGAAGCAGAATCAGCTGAAGCAGGGTCAACAACCGGGGGTTTTTGCTCATCAGGGGTGGCATCTCCGTCCTCCTGTTTTGCCTGTTTTGGCTCAGAGAGAGGTGCTTCATTCGGTTTCTCACCTCCATTATCCTTTTTTTTTCTCTCCTCAGCAGCAGCCTCAGCCTTAACTTCAGCCTCAGGCTCAGTCTCAGGGTTCGTGGGGCTGACCGAAGCGTCTCTTGGGAGAGGCTCTGGATGCATATCATCAAATTCCTTGGGTCTGCTCGCACAGCCGCCCATGAATTCTAAACCTTGTGGGAAAAATGGGCGAGCCTTTGGAGGTAAGAAAGGTCTAAAGCACCTGGATAGAAATGGTGATCAATTTTCAAGAGGTGGGGAAGCAACAAAAAAGAATTGACAATTAATATAGCTTTTGCAGCTTCTTATATTTAGTAAATATCAGTTTGTGTTGCCGATTAGTTCATGACCTTGTCCTATGGTCAGGGAGCCTTTCAAGTTGGATTCCGTTTTTACAGTTGAAATTGGTTGGATTCTGTTGGTACTGGCACTAAGGCTGCTTCAATCACCAGTCAATACAACAAGCAAGCAATTTTATTTATAGAACATGTTAAATATTCTAATTTTAGTCTCCCTGGACACCTTTTTCCTCTTTACTACTCTCTAGTAATTTTTACTGCCGATTTTCAAAAGAGAAGTAGAATTTCAAAGAGAATAAGAACAACCCGCTCATCAATAATTTTAATTTGTAACAAAATTAATTTTATGCATTTTTAAGTGATAGTTAAATAAATGCTTTATACTTCTAACACTTTAATTCAAAAAAAAAAAGTTTATTAATTGATATCATAATTATTTTATGATAAAATATTAATTTGTTGATAAAATAATTTTACATGTGATTTATTATTATTTAAATATATTTAAAAAAAATTTAAATTTATTTTAAATAATATTTCTTTTATTTATAATAAAATTTTACTGTAATTTTATTGTAATTAGTTGAATGATACATCATGTAATAAATAATTTTACTCTTAAATATTTATGTTATTTTCATATTATATTATAAATTTGTAACAATATTATTAGCAATGTATTAAAATGTAAAAATATAAAAGAAAATTTTTTTATGTGTTATAAAAAATTAATAGAATTAACTTATCACAAGTTAAAATCATTATACTTTCTTATGTTATTTAATAATTCTAATAGGGATAATGTACATTTTGGCTCCTAAAGTATATCTCTGGGCTCGCATATGCCATTGAACTATTTTTTTGGCTCATTTATGCTTAAACATTAAGTTTTATTAACATTTAAGCCCTTGGCTCAATGCCTCTGTGTATTTAAACAGAGATCCGTTAAAGATAAAGAGTTACTGTGGTCTGCCATCTTCGCCACATCAGCTAAAAAGTGGCACTTTTAAAATTCTTTATTCTCGCTCAAATTCTACTTACCAATTTTATCACTACCCCACTAACCTCAATTCTTCATTCACTTTCATTTTTCTCTTTAAAACCACCCACCACCAAATCTTCTTCTTCTTCTTCTTCTTTCTCTTCTCCTTTATTTCCTCTCGCCTACAATGGAAGCTTCAACAATGCTACTCCTCTGACCACCGTTTGCTGGCTACGACATCCACATCTAGAACTCAACCGAGAGAGAGACCAATACAACTATAAGAAAGGGGTAGTCAGGTTTAGGGTTTTTGGCAAGCAAAAGCAAAAGCTTGCTCCATCACTGTAGACTTTGGAGTCTCAAGAACTGTTATGACATGGCAGACTTTGGAGGACTGTCAGTTAATTCTGATATTAAATTTGAGGAAAAGTCAATTTTCGATGTAAGCATTTCTCTTGGATATTTCTAAGCTCAACCAAGTCGATGAAGGAGTGTTGTTGCGTGAAACAAGATAACTGATAAATGCAACTCTTATTAGTCTTACTTTGATAAGATATCCGCTGAGTTTGTAGGTGCTATAACAATGCTTACCATGCAAAAGTGGGATGAGTAAGCACATCAGAAATGAAAAGAATGGAGATGAAATTCTTGTTCAATTTGGATTTTAGACTTCAAGTAACTGTTGAAGTGTTTAAGAATTATTGTTTAAAACTAGAAAGGGAATCTGATGGCGAGTACCAAAATTAACAGGCCGATTCATGGCTCTGGTTCTAATTCTAAATGGGTAGATTAGCAGAACAGAACTTGAAATGCATTTAGCTTTTCTGGTAATTACAACCGCATGACAATGTAATGAAAGAATTATCTTCTTCTTGCTGCATGCCTCCAAATTCTGTAGTTTTATCTTTAACATGGATTGAACTAACCCAAAAAAAAGAATAAGGAAACATAAATAAAACTATAACCAAGAGCAATGATTTTCTTTTTTCTCTGATCCGTCTTAACAGCTGCAAAAGTACATACCAAACTAATTAAATGGAATTTACTTTAATCTTAATGAGTTCTTCATAATGTGCTCGTTATGTATTGCCCAAGAACCACCATTTATGCCCTAAAGTAATTCCATCAATACACAAACAACTCTACCACCCATTGTCTACTATACTGCTTCCTTCAAGAATGTCATAATTCCAATAAAAGATACAAGACAGTGCAAAATATCAAAAGGCTAATAGGAAAGTACTTAGCAAATAAAATTTTTTATTGTTGCACCAACCCTGCATAATAACTACTTTCATGGTACATATAGAAATATGAAATGGGTGAAACTCTCCCAATCAAACTGTAACTTGATGGTAACAAGTTGCAATCCTAAAAATTAAATGGCATCAGGATAAAATGCAAATTCTCTTCAAGCAAGACAGCTCAACTAACAACCATTATCCAAACTAGTAATGTCCATACACAATGAGGTAAGTCTTCATACTTCAGCCAGAAGTACTTTTCCTTGCTGCATAGACTCTATAAGCTGCTAAACCGATGATGGCCACTGCAGCTCCAACTACAACAAATAAGCAAAGTCATTACATGGTAGATGATCAAGCACAAGAGAAGAAATAATCCTTTTTACAGAATGACATCAACAAAAGTTATTTTAACCTTTTGAGTATTTAGGCGATTCTTTTTGGCAATTCACCTTTTTTTAATTTGCCATTTTCATGTTTCCACTTTTATTTGCTACTGTATTTGAGCTTTCTACTATGGGTCGTTGTTAAATGCTCTTGATTGTTATAAAGCTCTTTTTTTTTTTAGAATTCAAAAGTAAGCAGAGCATTTCTTAGAGATGTAAAGATTCATCTTCTGTCCCTCTTCATTTTGCATTTTGGATTTGATTTGTTTCACTACAGTGAAAAAACACAAAAAAGAGTATACCACATAACAAAAGGAGCGAAAACAGCAGAGGCAAAATGAAATAGGCTGAGCTTTTTACATTTGTCATCATACATATGACATGGCTGAGAAGGCCTCACTAACGGTGGCATAACACCTTTGTTAAAAGAGGGGCTCACATGACAATGAAACTTCTTTTTTGTGCATAAATGAGCCAAAAATAGCTTAATGGCATATATGAGCCCCGAGAGCATACTTTAAAGGCCAAAATGTACCTTATTCCTAATAACTACTATTCAAACACTAATTAAAAAGCTTACAGACACAAGCAACACATTAAGGTGAATTAAAAAAAATATTAAACTGAACTGAAATTTCAAACTGAATAATATCAAAATTATACTGAGCCTAATAATTTTAATTAAGACATGAACCAAACTTAATTTTATGACTAATTTATTATGGCACTGCATATTTATAAAAAAGCGAACTGACAACTGTATCGAACCATATTGAAATCGTGCTGAACCAAAAATCAACTATAGTACCTGATAACTGTTAGTGATATGCACTAGGTCAATCATGTATAACTATCTTTTGACTTTATCATTTTATTAATAAAGAGGCATTTTTCATTGTCATTGTGTGTTATAATTACTTGAATAGGCAATTATTCCTAAGGTCATCAAGTATGCGACTTGATAGTAAAACCCTTAGATTAAATGTGAGTTCTATTCAAATTATCCCGAGTCATAATAATGAATTAAAGCTAGTATGGTGTTGACTAATGATTATGTTTTACTAATCATGAATATGAGACATTAAGTCAACTCATAGGTACTTGTTTGAGAAATGATGTACTGGATTGACCCACTACGAGAATACTACATAGATCATTGCCATAAGTAATTCTCATCACAGTAATATTTTTTTAGTCCTCTGACCTTAAAATCACCATGGATTTCTACATAACTGTTTTATATTTTGACACAATCTAACATTGGTTTTAACAGGATGATGAAATAGATTATTGTTGGATATGAAATGAGTTATGTTATGAATGTGAATGATTGAGAATGAATTTGTCCCTCATTTAATTTGAGTAAGATATCTATGGGCCCCTTGATAAGATAGGCTGAGGAAAATGCATGGCCATGCTAAAATGAATTGATAAGGAGTTATCATTTTCAGTCTACTTAGAATTAAGAAATAATATGATTGAATTGTATAAGGATGACATAAACTATGCCTTATATTCAATCAAGATATCATGTGACAAATGAACTACAATATTCACTGTAAATTAGGTTATGTCGGATTATCGACCTTCACATAACTTGTATAGTCATAATGTCTTGCTAGAGGCCACTTATGACTTGTGGGCCTAAATTGGGATTTTAGACCCATTGCCAACGTTATGTGAACCTACAAGGTCACACACTTAGAACAGACCCAAAACGAATATAGGTTTACCAAGCTTAATAAATTTTGTGTTAATAAATAAATAAATTCGTGTGTGTGTGTGTGTGTGTATACATATATATATAATTATTTATTTATTTATTTGTTTAAGGTAATGGTTATCTTAAATAAATAGAAAACTATTTTTGTTTTGGTATTTGAATCAAATCATAATTGGAAAAGGTGGTATATACAAAAAACGTTTTGGTAAGTGAAACCCTAATTGAGACTTTTAAGAATTAGAGTGCTAGCACACACACATTCATTTTAATCAAAGGTTGTTCATATGGATACTTCTAGAGGATGCACCTAGATTAGAGATGTCTCAATTCAGACAAGAAATCTAAAAGCTCGAGGTAGGGTGTCACTAGAGTGAACCCCCTCTCATCCTTCCAACAATCTTACCTGCTTTTCCATTTGTGTTAAGATTTCAGAAAACCCTAATTCAAGCAATTAATCAAATTGTATGGATCCTGGTTCAGGTTTGTGAATAAATTTTAATTTTTTGCTGCATCTTGAATCACGAAACCCAACAATAACTAGTTCTTAAATACTTGAATTATGCAAACACTAAAGGCCTAGGATGACTCATGGGATTTCTCCTAGAAACTCTAATGTTTATGTTAGGTCATTGTATGAAAAACAATAAAAAAGTAGAATTGCTAGGAATATAATAAAATGAATGAATTAAAAGGAATAAAGGGTATTTATTGGGCATTTTACCTTATGGAATAAGAATTTCTTACCTACATAGGAGTCTTTTATTCTTCCTAATTTGGTTGCCTCTTCCTTTATAGGATTTTGGGCCTTTTATAGACCTTAAAATGTTAGGCTTCCTAGTTATGGGCATGATTAATGGCATGTGGTATCAGGAGTACCCCCTAAATGTTTCTCAAATACTTATGTCCAACTAAATTATTGCATCCTTTTACTTGTGCTTATGGCCATCTCTTTGAGCATGTATGAGTGCTATTTATTTTTTAACCAAACATGTGTAGATTGCTTGCCTTCTAAGCATGTATAGTGCTAGCATATTTCAAACTGAGTACGCGTAGATCACTGGTTAATTGTAGATCGAGCACACATAGAGGGCCGGTGTTGATCTGAGCATATTTTATGTGCCATTGAGAGTTGAACCAAATGCTGATCATGCGTAGGCAAGCCTCGAGTGGAGCACACATGCTTTTATTAATGTCATGTTGAGCACATATAAAGTGCTGGATAATTTTGAGTGTGTTGAATGTTGCTATCTAAATACGAGTGAGCGTAATTGGTTTTGATAATAGCATGAGTGAGTGTTGAGGGGCTTTCTAGCCTTCAATGCATGCCAAAATGATTGGTTCCTATATTGAGTCATAGTCAATTCGTAATTAATTATCAAAAGTAAGAAGCATACTTGTCAATGTGATTTGGTATGGAACTTAGTGTCATATAATAGATCTTGAGCAGGATCTTCTAGCATGACCTTGATGTTTAGTTAATCCAATTTAAAATTTGAAAGTTATCACATTTCAGCAATGGTGGTAGTTTTTTGGTTGCAGAGGCTATTCCAATTCTATATTGCTTTTGCTGTAATTCCAATTTTGCCCTTAAAGTTATAATATGAAAGTTTTAGCGCTCAAGGGTACCAATAGTTCTTCAAGAATCTTCTTTTTACCTATTAAAAGTTTCTTTTAGGGTTCAAAGGCCATTTCTTCTATGAGTGAGAGCAGACTTTAACCTTTTTGTTAGCTTCATTTTAAATAAAATGTTAGAGGAACATATTAATGAAGTTGTTCATATTGAAGCACCTATATGATCACTTATTAACAAATTAACTATTGAGTTTGTTGCTCTTCTAGCATCACTATCCAAGAAGTTCCCAACGCTTGGATGGTAAGTATGAGGATCCTTCTAGGGGCTACTAGATCTTGATGAAGTGCTCTCCCTTACTTGATAGCCGAAACTTGAAAGGATGGCTCGAACAAAAGGTTGATCATCCCTCTATCATGAACCATAGAGTGTAGGATCACATTGTCAACATCGCATGTTTGAAACAAGATATGTTGAAGTGGAAGAACACCAACCAAGATATAGCTAACTACTAACTTATTGTTAATCTGATGGAGGTAATAATCTTTTACTCTTTGAGATGTTTTGCATTAAGCATATTTCCTATGTGTTTTACTTTGAGCAGGTCATCCAAGGGATTCATCATCTAAAAGATGTTTAATATTTGATAAAGAGTGAATAAAATCTCCAAGAGTAGAGGCTGAATGAAATTTACATTAAGCACAAAAATATGCTGAAGAAAGCTAAAGAGCTACTCGAATTGGTCAACACGACAGAGCTAATGCTCTATCTATAGATTACAATATGTTGATAATATGTCCAATAATAATGAGCCTCTTGTTAGTGATATGCACTAGGTCAATCAAGTACGACCATGTTATGACTTTGTCATATGTTGATTTTATTAATAAAGAGGTATTTTCATTATTATTTTATGTTATAATAATTACTTGAATAATCAATTCTTCTTAAGGTCATCAAGTATGTGACTTGATTGTAAAACCCTTAGGTTAAATATGAGTTCTATTTTGATTTATCCATAATCATTCATTATTATTAAAATAATAATGAATTAAGGCTAATATGATATTGACTAATGATTATATTTTACTAATCATGTATATAAGATATTGAGTCAACTTATTGATACTTGTTTAAGAAATGATGTATTAGACCAACCTATTATGAGAATAATGCGTAAATAATTGTCATAAGTAATTCTCATCATAGTAATATTGTTTTAGTCCTCTGACCTCAAAATCACCATGGATTTCTACATAATTATTTTCAATTTTGACAAATTCTAACATTGTCTTTAATAAGATGATGAAATAGATTGTTGTTGGATATAAAATGAGTTATCTGAGGAATATGAGTGATTGAGAAGGAATTTGTCCCTCATTTAATCTGAATAAGATATATGTGGGCTTCGTGATAAGATAGAATAAAGAAAAATGCATGGTCATAGTGGAATGAATTGATAATGAGTTATCAACCTTAGTCTACTTAGAATCTAGAAATAATGTGATTGAATTATATAAGGATGACATAAAATATGCTTCATGTTCAATCAAGGTATCTCGTGACAAAAGGACTATAATATTTACTATACATTAGGTTATGTTGGATTATCAGCCTTCACATGAATTGGGTAGTCATAATGTCTTGCTAGTGGAAACTTATAATTAGGAGGCCTGAATTAGGATTTTAGGCCTATTGCTAATGTTATGTGAACCTACAGGGTTACACACTTGGGACATGCCTAAAATGAATTTGGGTTTACCAGCCCAATAGAAAATTTATGGTAAATAAATAAATAAATTTTTATATATATAATTTTTTATTTATTTAAGGTAATTGTCATATTAAATAAATAGAAAATAATTTCTATTTTGGAATTTGAATCAAAATTGAAATAGAAAATGAAACATACCAAAATTATTTTGGTAAGTGAAGAGTTACCAAAATTGTATTAGTAAGTGAAATCCTTATGTAAAGTGTATATATATATATATATATATATATATATATATATCCTTTTCTCTAAGGTTTTATAGAAAATTGTGTTATGCCTCTTAAGAATTCATTTTTTAGCTTTTGAAAGGAAAAATGCAGAGTGATTGAAAAGTGAGACTTTCAAGAAAGAATGCTAGCACACGGTAATTCGTTTTGGTCATCCTATTCGTATGGATAATAGCAGAGGATGTAGCCATATTGGAGACATATCAATCCAACAAAGAATACTAAAAGCTCAAGTTAGGGTGTCATTGGTGTGAACCCCCTCTCATCCTTCCATCAATCTTGCCCTTTTGCGTATATAGTAAGATTTCGGAAACCCTAAATAATATATATATATATATATCCTTTTCTCTAAGGTTTTATAGACAATTGTATTCTGCCTCTTAAGAATTCATTTTTTATCTTTTGAAAGGAAAAACATAGAGTGATTGAAAAGTGAGACTTTCAAGAAAGAATGCTAGCACACAGTAATTCATTTTGGTCATCCTATTCGTATGGATACTAGCAGAGGATGTAGCCATGTTGGAGACATCTCAATCCGACAAAGAATACTAAAAGCTCAAGGTAGGGTGTCACTGGTGTGAACCCCCTCTCATCCTTCTATCAATCTTGCCCTTTTGCGTATATAGTAAGATTTTGGAAACCCTAAATAAATAATTTAATCGACTTACATGGATCCTATGAGGGGTTTTTTATTAAAATTTTTATTTTATCCTTCATGTTTAAATCATAAAATCCTAACACCTCTAACCAATATGAGCAATGCAAATGTAATGCTAAGAAAAATGCCTATAATTTCAAACATCTACAACATTTGAGATTAGGTCACATTACAAGAGATAGGATCACGAAGTTAGAAAGGATAAAAATTTTGAGCAATCTTGAATCCGTATCCAATCCAACTTGTAAGGCTTGTCTTCAAGGCAAGATAACTAGATCACCATTTTTTGAATTGATGGAAAGAGCCAAAGATGTGTTAGAGATCTTACATAATGATGTATGTGGACCATTTAGTGAAATGACTAGAGATGGTTTCCATTACTTTATTACCTTTATAAATGATCTATCAAGGTACAGACACTTATTTTTTATGGAGAACAAAAGTGAATCCTTTGAAAAGTTCAAAAAGTTCAAAGCCCAAGTAAAGAACCAAACTAGGAAAAGTATTAAGACTCTAAGATTGGATCAATGAGGTGAATACTTGATTACAATTTTCATTTAGTTCATTAAGGAATATGACATTGCATCACAACTCACACCACTTGGAACACCTCAATTGAATGGTATGTTCAAGTGGTAGATTTATAATTTATTAGATATGGTATGTTCGATAATGAGCTACACTGATCTTCTTATCTCACTTTGTGACATGAAACCCCATATAATAAAGAGATCCAATACCAAATATTTAGCAGTAGTAGGATCATTTATAATGGAAGGAAACAGTTATGCAATATCCAAGTGTAGTGAGCATAAGCCTAAAATAGGGTGAAATTTTAAAATTTTCACTTGCATAACCCTTCATCTCATGAAGATTTCCCCCAAGGATCCAATTTGCATTTAACACATAGCTAAATATTAAAACAACATAAAAATAATAACCTAGGAATTCTAAGTCTTAAAAAAAACTTACAATCTCCTTAGTTTGATGTAGACCACAAGTATTCTATAAGCTTTGGATCTTTTAGTTCAACTTCTTGAATCAAATGCTTAGCCTCCCAAGTGTTAGGCCTCTAGCTTGAAACACCAAAGCTTTCCAATCACCTAATTGCTTTGATTTGGTTAGTTGCAAATTTTCTCTCTAATGACCCTCACAAGTCTCGCACTAACTCAATATCTTGTAAGTATATTTTGTGTATATATTGTTATTTCTTTCTTTTGTGTCTCTACACAAAACTCTCAAAATTATGTAACCTTTAAACATATCCAAGGTCACATATTTAGGTAGAGAAAGCTAACCCCAATGACATAATCTCTTGCATCACATGCATGTGAGTTGTCATGATAAGGATCCAACTCATCATGATAAGTATACAACTTGTACACTTATCTAGTGCACCAAGAAGTATGTAGAGAATTAGTACATTTCATGTATTTGTCTACATACATTCTCTACACTTTAATCATGCAACCTAATCTTGATTTAGCCAAGGTCAACAATTTACACATTAAAGATAATGTGCCTAATATGCCAAGCCTAATAAACTAAGCTTTAATCCTTATCATTTTTCATGGTCAACATTTTACACCAAAGTGATAATGTATGATCATGATAAGGATCCAACTCATCATGATAAGTATACAACTTGTACACTTATCTAGTGCACCAAGAAGTATGTAGAGAATTTGTACATTTCATGTATTTGTCTACATACATTCTCTACACTTTAATCATGCAACCTAATCTTGATTTAGCCAAGGTCAACAATTTACACATTAAAGATAATGTGCCTAATATGCCAAGCCTAATAAACCAAGCTTTAATGCTTATCATTTGTCATGGTCAACATTTTACACCAAAGTGCTAATGTATGCCTAACATGACAAATTTGAACCATGTTATGTTCACATGGAATTGGGTGTGGTTATTGGGTCAACACTTGGCCCAAGCCCAATCCATATAATAAATGGGCTTGGACTAGGTCCATAGGCTTTCTCAACATCTTGGATTAAACTTTGGTCCAAAACTCTTTTGGGCCAAGGCCCAAACAACTTGGGCCAAGGCCCAAACAACTTGGGCCATTAATCCAAGGTCCAATCAGAAACAACATATATTATTAATTTAATACTCTAATTAATATCTCATATTAATTAAGTATAAATTAATAATTAAGCTCTTATTTAAATTGGATTTCATGACATGCTAGAATCATTGCTTAAAGCATAAATCCAATTTAATTAATTTTAATTAATTGATTAAACTCTTTAATCAATAATTAGATTAATATTAATGGTGATTTGGTAAAGCTTTTTTAGGTGTTACTTACTAGGTTCATGTCTAATTGGCAATGAGAAAATAATATCAACACTTGATATTATTTGAAACTCTTTCAAGTCTAAATGTGAAAATCCCAATTATGCACACTTAGATCTCATAAATTGTGCGTGACCCCTAGCATTGATATCACAACTACCTAATTAGAAATGAATGCATGTATTGATTCACATGAACCCTTTGGTCATAATTACCATGCACTAAAATCCCTTCATTAGAAGATCTTGATATAGTCTAGAGTCATGGTTTAGTCAAACTCTAATAGTTATATCATATGACCTCAACTCAAGTTCTAATTCTTGATAAAACATAACCAACACTGAAACTCTTTCAGTTTATGTCATGCTTGTCCTAGCCAGGAGCTT
The DNA here is from genome assembly GCA_949671775.1 of Mallotus repandus. NCBI lineage: Eukaryota > Viridiplantae > Streptophyta > Magnoliopsida > Malpighiales > Euphorbiaceae > Mallotus > Mallotus repandus. The sequence continues at coordinate 3,122 of CATIWM010129950.1, read as the reverse complement.
ATTCATCAAGAAAGAACTTAGATAGCATAAGATCTTATCCTGGTCCACTCCAGGCAATGAACCCCATCTTGGCTGAACACTCATCCCAACATTTAATTGTCTAAAGCCACCACACGCCATATACCCATGTATGATTAACACAAGTATGTAAGTGATAATAAACCCTAGTCACTCAGATGTGGATGACCATGTCACCTCAGGTCAAAGGACTATATGCGCCATTGTGACCTAGATCGTGATTGTTGACTATAAGTGAATATCCATGCAGTCACAAATCTAACGTCATGTTCGATCCACCCATCACATGTCTATTCTGATATCTCATATCAAGTAGTATGAGACTCACTACCTCCCACTATTAGTATTACACACTGATCAAGGAAAACAGATAGAGGTGATAGTCAAATTAATATTATCCAATTATTAATTTATCGACTACGAACATTTTATAGCACATGTACAAATAAATTTGTTACTCATATTATCAACTCTTGATAATAAATTTATTTAACATTATGCTAATGGATAAATATTCAATTAAATAAACTCTTTAAATAATATAATATTATTTTATTGCCATTTGGGATAACTTACAATGTCAAAATATATGATTGGCCTCTAGGGCATACCACCTATGCTAACAATCTTCCCCTTGCACTAAAGCCAATCACTACAATATCTTAGACCCATATTCTCAAGATGTCGATCCAGCTGCAGTTGCATTAATGCTTTAGTAAGTGGATCAGTGACATTTTCAACTGAAGCTATCTTTTGCACGATGATATCACCTTTTCCAACAAGTTCTCTGATAATATGAAAACACTTTTCTATGTGTTTGGATTTATGGTGAGACCTTGGTTCCTTTGCCAAAGCAATGGATCCATTGTTGTCGCAATAGAGAGGAATCGAGGACTCAATGGAAGGAACAATTTCAAGTTTGGTAATGAACTTCTTAATCCAAACAACCTCTTTAGCAGCATCCGATGCGGCTATATACTCGGCTTTTGTAGTGGAATCAACAGTGACACCTTGCTTAGAACTCTTCCAGCTCACTGCTCCTCCATTACAAATAAACAAAAACCCAGAGATAGACTTTCTATCATCTACATCTGATTAGAAATCAGAATCTGTGAAACCATCTATTTGTAGATCACCTCCTCCATGTTAAGATTAAATCTTTAGTTCTTCTCAAGTACTTCAAGATTGCCTTAACAGCTATCCAGTGTTCCATACCTGGATTGGATTGAAACCTGCTAGTCACACCAATAGCATAGGCAATATCAGGCCTAGTACACAACATAGCGTACATCAAGCTTCCTATAGCCGAAGCATAAGGAACTTTAGCCATTTGTTCCATTTTCTCGGGTGTTTTAGGTGACATACCCTTGGATAAATGGATACCATGCCTAAATGGTAACAATCCTCTCTTGGAATCAAGCATGTTGAACCTTTTCAACACCCTTTCTAAGTAAAGACTTTGGGATAAACCTATCATTCTTCTCAATCTATCTCTATAGACTCGAATGCAAAGAATATAGGTAGCTTCCCCTAAGTCTTTTATGGAGAAAATTTTACACAACCATAGTTTCATATTTGTAAGCATACCAATATAATTCCTAATGAATAAAATTTCATCAACATATAGTACTAGGAAAGTGAGTTAGCTCCCACCAACCTTCTTGTACACAGAAGGCTCATCTTCATTTTTGACAAAACCAAAAGATCGAATAGTTTCACCAAAATGATGATTCTAACTCCTTGAAGCTTGCTTTAGACCATAAATTAATCTATTAAGCTTGCATACTTTGGAACCTTCCTTAGATTCAAAACCCTTGGGTTGCTCCATATAAATCCCTTCCTCAACAAAACCATTAAGAAAAGCAGTTTTGACATCCATTTGCCAAATCTCATAATCATAGTGTGCTGCTATGGCGAGAAGTATTCGAATGGATTTAAGCATGGCTACTGGCGAGAAGGTTTTCTTATAGTCAACCCCTTGCCTTTGGCAAAACCCTTTCGCTACAAGCCTTGCTTTATAGGTATCAACCTTTCTGTCTGCACCAATTTTCTCTTGAAGACATTACATCCTATAGGTACTATACCTTCAGGTGGATCAACAAGTGTCCAGACTTGGTTTGTGTACATGGAATCCATTTCGGTTTCATTTCTTCAAGCCATTTTGAAGAATCTTTATCCGATAAAGCTCCTTCATATATTGTAGGATCATCATCATGAATATGCAACTCTTGCATACTATGTAGAAAATCGTATCTCTGGAGGATGAGATATCCTACTTGATCTTCTAGGAGTTGGTGTGATGATATTTTTAGTGGGATTGGACTCTTGATCAACATCCCTTTGATCAATTTGATTGGCTTCATTAGAAGATTCCTCTTCTAATGCTATTTTCCTTCCTTTACCACCTTCTTGAAGAAACTCTTTCTCAAGAAATATGGCATCTCTACTTATAACAATAACTTGTTCAACAGGAAGATAGAAATAATATCCTTAACTATCTTTAGGATATCCAATAAATCTACCTTGAATTGACCTTGCATCTAATTTGTCTGTTTTTAGCCTTTTAATATAAGTTGGGCATCCCCAAATCTTAACATGCTTAAGACTTGGTGCCTTACCATGCCATATCTCATATGGTGTGGTAGAAACAGACTTAGATGGAACACAATTTAGGATGTAAGCAGCAGTTTGTAATGCAAAACCCCAAAAGAAAGTAGACAAATTTGTATAGCTCATCATTGATCGAACCATACCTAATAGATATGTGAGCATTACTAATGCAATGATATATTAGTAATCTATTGACTATTGACATCAGTATGTTCTAAATAAATCTATTATCATTTGTAATTACATGTGCAGGAGGGTCCATATCTTAAAAGTAAGGGAAAAGCTAGCAGTGCTACAAGGATTGAAGTTTTGACATGGAGATCATTATTAATCATGTCAAGGGAATGGACTTAAAGTGTATAGTTAATGAACTTGTATATTGTGTTTAATGAACTTATAGTTTTTTTTTATTGATGAACCTATATAGAATAATGTACTAGAGTGTTAAAAGTGATGAGTTTATAGATGATAACTAATGAACTTTCATGATTTAA